>APFE030459565.1:3775-47539 GCA_000404065.3 Pinus taeda | reverse complement strand
GTTCTAATGTTGGAAGAGATCTTGTAGAATATGTTCTTGTAAGAAAATCATAGATCTCAAACAATTGTTAGATCTAAGTTTGATTAGTTATTGAAAGAGATCTTAATGAATATGTTCTTGTAAGGGGACTTTAAGATCTTGGACAAATTAAGAATCTTTCTAGATCTATATATTTTAGATAAACACTTCTAAGTTTACCTTCCCAGGTTGACATTAAATTAAACTCTAATTTGCATTTGCATTTTAGACCAAACAGATTCCATGACCATAAAACATATGAAAGGTGTTGTGCTAACGACAAGGCAAGGGAATGAAACAATACAACAACAAATGAAGCAGAGTACACATATCAATAATAAGATAATGAGAGATATGGTTATAATGAGAGCAGAGTGTGTAAAGATAGTTATGAATAAGAGATAGGACACTTTGGATTGATGACAAGTTATGAGAAAAAGAAAAAGGACAACAATATGCCAAAAAGATGCTTTGCTGATGGTATTCTAGCTGAAAAATGATGTGATTGATCAGAAAACAATTTCTCATGCGTAAAGGTTCAAAACAGGAAAAATTAAGGAAATAACTTCTCCGATAAAAAAAAAAAAGAATAAGAAAAGGGTATTATAATTGACGATAAGATATAACTTCAATACCATAAGTAGAGCCTCTGCTGCCAGCAGACGTCCATAGCCTCGGCAGGGTTGCTTTTTAACCCATATGAGCCAGGATCCTCAATTTATAAATGGAGAGTTCCAGTGTTGTTCTACAGAAGAGATCAGTGTGCTGGTGTGGTAACCAGATAACCACACTGCCATTCACTGGGATGTAGCAAAAGTGATTAGGCTGGCTCGTGATGAGACCTCTTGTTCCAAAGATAATTTGGCTATCCAATGGATCATAACCCTGGTGTGGTGGCCATAATGAGAATGTCACTTTGTTACAGCCTTATGAACATGGTAGGCTAGCTCGTAATGAGACCCCCTATCCTCCATCTGCGAACAAAATTTTGTTTTTATTACACATTTTTATGATAAAAAGAGGTAGGCTCAGTACTCCTTAAGAGCAGGGATGGTGGAAGAAGTTGAACATGTCAATTGAAAAAAATATACCCATAATCTCATTTATTACAGACAAAGAATATTATAACCAGGAAGGGTGGAACCAGCATGGTATTAAGATTATCAATCAGTATCATGTACAGTAGAAAACAATGCAGTAAAGTAGCATATAAATAATTGTGTCCCTTTTGAAAATAATCTATCATCAAAAAACTGTCTTGTTAAATATCATTACGTGAATGATATTAACTCGCTTCAATAGAATCCATAATTCTTATCCTCATAAAAGTAGTGTACTTCATGCCATGAAAGGGGATCAGTAAAATGTGGTTGAGATGAATTAGGAATAATTCCACAAGAGGAAAGAAGGGTTGTTCTAAAAAATACTCCCAAAGTGTTGCTCCTTTGAAGGAACAACAAAAACACTAAAAAAAGTGTTGTTCCTTGTAGGGAACAACAAAGGAAAATACACGCAAAAGTGTTGTTAAAATATATCTAAGCAGAGGAGGTATGATGGATATCATAAGTTATGAGGCCATTTCATATCATCAAACATCAGGTCTCCATCATTTGTCGAGAAGTCATTCCAAGGAACAAGCCATTCACCACACATAAGGGACAATTTTCTTCAAATTGTGTTTCTGGGCATGAAAAGATGAATTTGAGAAAAGTGAGAGAGGTTTTTGTCCATAATTGAATTACAAAGAAAAAACCTCTTTTATTTTTGATACATGTTTCATGGTTTTGGAGAAATTTCGAAAACATCATTTGCCTTAGGAGGGTTAGTGCACCTTTGGAGTGACCTTGGTAAAATAATTTTTTCCCCTATATGAGATGCCCAAATGACTTGATTGATGAGTCAAATGATAAGTAGACACAAATATCTTTCCAATGAGCTATCATGAGCTCAATTTGGAGTTTAGGAAGGCCTTACAAAGTTGACTGCAACATCACTATGCATTTCGGCAGCCTCATTCTGCTCATTTTGACTAGTCTTGGGAGATTGGACTTTGGCTAGAGAAAATGAACTCCAAATTTCAAAATTCAAGTTGTTCTGGAAAGTAGACTCGACAAGATTTCCAACGAGCTATTGTGCACTCAATTGGGCTAAGGGGAAGGCCTCTAAAAGTAGGTGGAAAGCGGCACTGTATTTTTTGACCAATTTGCCCAAAAAGTGTTGTTCCTTTAAAAGGAACAACAAAAATGCGAAAGTGTTGTTCCTTTGAAAGGAATGACAGAAATGTGAAAGTGTTGTTCCTTAAATGCGGAAGTGTTGTTCCTTTGGAAAAGAACAGCAAAATGTGGAAGTGTTATTCCTTTGGAAAGAAACAGCAAAATGCGGAAGTGCTCTTCCTTTGAAAAGGAATAGCAAAATGCGGAAGTGCTATTCTTTTTGAAAGGAACAACAAAATGCAGAAGTGCTGTTGTTTTGGAAATGAACAACAATGTGGAAGTGTTTTTCCTTTGAAAGGAACAACAAAAATGCACAATCACAAAATGTAAGCACGCAAAAAACAAATTAGTTGTTCACTGCATTGATCCTGAGGATCGGTTACAATTTGAAGGAAGCAACACCTGAAATACAAAATATAAGAGAAATCATAAAAGAAACAACATTTTATTTAAAAACAGTATGTAAATAAATAAATTAAGTTACAACAGCTACGATGTTATTTCTTAAGGCAAGGAAAAAAATGATCTCTTTGAAAAATGCTTTCGTAGCAGTGACATGACATGAGTCTTCAAATGGAAATCAATTCTTCATTTCTTTTATTACGAATCTGTTGGTTAATGAATTGGATGAAATTCCCTTGTTTCACCAAAATTTCTTTCAAGAATATCTCGTCCATAAATTGACCTTCTTTATTCTCCTAGGACCTGCAAAAAAACGAGTGTCTACCTGCAATAAAACATTAAATCATGGAGAAAGAGACGTGATTGGGCTCCCTTAATCCAAGAATTATGCAAAAAAACAACAAGTAGTTACTCTGTATAACAAATCCACTGAGAAAATAACAAAGTAAAATTTATTTGTCACCTGCAGGAGAGCAGTGGTCGACCATACTAACCAGCAGTGTTTTAATCACAACTCCTTTGTTTTTTGTCCAATTGGAGTGATTCCAAAGCCAGATGAGAGCTAATTCAAAGGTATATCTCTAATAGAAACAAGTTTTAAAAATTCAATGATATGATATGTCAATTTTAATTAGAACAACCTGCATAACAGAGTCATTTTTGATTACCCTTCTTAGAACAACAGTGGATATTTTAAGCATAGATTTTTCGTTTGATGTTAGATTCAAATGATTCAAATTGGAAATGAAATTAGATTATTTTATTTATCTCCAATAGAAACATGTTTTGAAGACAAGAAGAATTGATAGGTCAAATACTCTAAGGAACAACCAGAAAGACAATGCTTTAAGAGTGCTAATTTATGATAGACAATCAATATTTTTGTCATAACTTACTCATACGATATCAAACATGAGTGATTCAAATTACCTTGTAAACTAGATTCATAGAGGAATCTACCATAGAAATAGGTTTTAAAAATATGATCATTTAGGCCTCCAAAAACCGATTGTCCCAACTCTGTTCCTAAGCTGCTGGCTAGACACCCTGTTAATGTTTTGGTTCTAACTTTTTCGTTTCAAATCCAAATTGAGTAATTCAAATTGGGTTGGAAAGTAGACATAAGGGGCTACCCAAGATAGGAACAGGTTTAAAAATATAGTCATTTAGGCCTCCAAAAATTGAATGTCCCAACTCTGTTCCTAAGCTGCCTACTAGACACATCGTCAATGTTTTGGTTCTAACTTTTTCGTTCCAAATCCAAATTGAGTGATTCAAATTGGGTTGGAAAGTAGGAATTAAGGGCTACTTAGTATAGAAATGGGTTTTAAAAATATTCCCTTTTGGCCCCTCAAAACATGACTGTCCTGGCTGTGTTTTCAGAAGTTTCATCAAGCCCACAAGCCAAAAAATATGATATTCAAGCATTTTCTCCAAATTGATGATAAAAATGAATATGAGTGTTTGTAGAACTGTTATTTTCATTATAATTCATCTACATACACAAATGAATTAAAATATTTATCGCTGATGTTGATTTCCACAGCCTGTTGCAACAAAAACAACTATTTTTACATTAAAAACAAAATGCATTTATTTATGCCTTATATATATATATTATATATATATTAATATATAATATATATATATTTAACACTAACCTACTTTGATTGAAAAATGAATATGACTACGTATAAGAGTACTTCCAGTGGAACCATTTTTGAAATAAGGCTTCAAATATGTACATACCCAAATTTGAAAAATGCATATTAATGAATATTAGGGTATGAGAAGCCAACTTCTCTTGAAAAGATGGTGTCAAAAATTGTTGAAGTATGGAGTGACACTGCAAACAAGTGATGGAGTGAAACCAATCTTTAATATATCCTTTACTTTCTTGATTTCCCATAGCCATCATACCATGAAGTTCTTGAGCTTTTAAAATGACTTGTTGATGCAAACTAAAAGAAACCTCATTTTTTTCCATATCTTCTACAATTTTTGAATTTGAAACATTCTGAATCTCATTGTAAGTTTTATCTAATGGCGGATGTGAGATAGAATGGGTGGGAAGGGTGGGTAAATTTTGTGGTTTAACATTGTAAGCATGTTGTACTGTTTTATTATGGTGAGGGTGTGGAATGAGTTGAATAGGAAATTGTGTACGGAATGGAGCATTTTGATGATGTAGATGATTAGGTTGAGTGGATGATTTTGATATGAAAGCAAGATGTTGTGAAAGAGCTAGTGAAGAGTATGGAGAATGTGTTTGTGCTACAAGATGAGGGAGAGTTTTCATGCGATCATAAGGTGAACCATGCCAAACTTGTAGACAAGAATGGTGGTGGTTATGTTAAGATTGACATGGCTACCTTAACACATTAGTATTCCATAATGGATTATGCAAGTAAGAGAATGGAGAATAAGTGTTTTGAACCATACCTGTAGGCCATGATTTCCATGGTTTTGACCTTGTTGTAGTTTCCTCATCTCTTTGATATGCTACTTCAATCCTAGATAAGGAAGAGTGAGTATCTATGAGATGCTCCTTTTGGCAATGAGGGAAAAACTCCTCTTCAATTTCTTGATTTTTCTGAACCTGCAAAACATTCAATTTTGAATTTAAAGAGCTAATAAAATCAACTTTAAAATTTTCAAATAAAAATATTGATTTAAGCTCTTATGTCTCCTGTTATTGTAGCAGATTTGGAAAAGAAAGAACAAACGTCACTCGAATTCTTACCAGCCTTGGATATTCCTCTTCAGTACCTTATGCATAATTCACAAACATCATCACATGATAACTGAAAAACATCACCTTTTCTTATTAGATTTAAGAGTTCTAAAAATTCATCTTTGATTCCTTTGAGTAGGAGTGTTTTTAAGATCTCTTTTTCCAAATACTTATGCTTTGATTTTTGAAGGTTATATTGAAATCGCTCTACATAGTCCTCCAAGCTTTCATCTTCCCCTTGTATCATATCAATAATATCTTCACTGGATTTGCAATAGTCTTGGTACTTCTTCAAGAATATGTTCTTCATGTCCTCCCATGTTTGGATGCAGTTCCCACCTAGGCTCATGAACCATCGGAGAGCTGCTCCTTTTAGAATAAGAGGAAACACTTTCAACCTTTGATCATTAGTACAATAATCATATCCTCTACAAAATACTTCGAAATCAAATAAGAATGTATCTGGATCTTCATTTGTCAAACCATGCAAATTTGGTAGAGAAGATGGGAGAATTATGTGCATTTGTGTCACTCCTCCTAGATCTTTGATAGGAAATTCAAAAGTTGCAATGTGAGCCATTTCTTACCATAATATAAGATATTCTTCATGTGTTCCTTTGAGGCTCTACAACTAAATCATTTACTCAAGGAACTACAATAATCATCAGTCGAGGATACAATAATGATAACTCTTTCCCCTGTCAACTGTTGCCAATGAAATCAATCATAAACAGGATCTCCAATCTGAGAACTTAGATAGCTATAGTCAATGTTCTTTACAGTGGTTGATCTTTCAATCCACACTAAAGCAAATAACTGGAAATGGCAATTCAATTGGAAATGCTTACTAAAACACACTTGTTGCAATAACATTTAAAAGAAGAAATCAAATCCTTGCAGAAAAGGAACAACAACTAAGTCTATTGAAAAAATGAATAGCAAAGCTTCATCTAACATAAATGAATTATTAATGGAAAGGAACAGAAATGCTAAATTATTAGAATTGAACAACAATCTTAAATATAACTGAACAACAAAACTAATTAAATAGAAATACACAACAACTGCAAATGTAACTGAATCGACAATCTTAATCTAGCAGATTGAACAACAATCGCAAGTATAGATGAATAGAAATTGCATTTACAATTGAACAGTGATCGTAGTTATTAAATGAACAACAATCACAGTTAAAAATGAACAACAGATTCTGAAATGGACAGCTCAGTATTATATCAGAATTAACAACATGACAATTTAAGTTGCAAATAATAATCTTGTTATCAACGCAATCCAATCACGATTTTGATATAGCAGGGCGATTGAGTGAAATGTTCAGAAATAGAAGATTATTGAATAAAACAAATTAAAGAAATGAAAAGGAAATCAAACCATCACACGGAACTGTAAAATAATGATACAAGAAGCAAGTGGATCCGCCAGGGCCGGGCCCTTAGCCGCTAGTGAAGCACCGCCAGATTTAGAAGATGCGAAGGAACTGCAACTGTTTTTATATGTTAATCATTACATAAACATTACAGTAGTTTTGTTCTCTGCTTCAGCAACGAGAGTCAACAATAACAGTTACAATATCTCAATAGTAATTCTCCCATTCTTCCTATCCTACCTTATCTATCTCTAATCTAACAATCCATCTAATTCTCTCTCTAATCATCCATCATGAATCATGAATCCCCAATTTTGAATCCCCTTCTCTGATCTCTGTTTTCATTTAAATAGAGAGAAAGCAGAGAGTAGTTACAACATAGATG
The DNA here is from genome assembly GCA_000404065.3 of Pinus taeda. Lineage (NCBI taxonomy): Eukaryota > Viridiplantae > Streptophyta > Pinopsida > Pinales > Pinaceae > Pinus > Pinus taeda. The sequence continues at coordinate 40,400 of APFE030459565.1, read as the reverse complement.
ATTACAATATGATTCTCATTACAAAATTGGATTGCTCACAACAAATTGATAAGTAAGATTAGATCTGAAATGTCTTTCCATCAATCATTAAACAGGAACAGGTTGAATTTGGCATTGCATCTGGGATAATTTGGAAAACGACCATACAACAAATTTGAGAAAAACATCTTCATAGAACCTTCCGTTTCTCTTAGTACAGATTGAATTTGGGAAAACAACTCATTGTAAAACTAATTTGGTCTGTTCTGGACAAAACCCATGTTTCATATTGTCCATATTCTTCTCCATTTTCCCAAAACGTCCAATGAAAAATTGTCACTTCTTATTCCAACGAATTTCTGAGTTGGCACATTTAATGATGAGCTGGAGATCAAATCTTCAATCTGGAAAATATCTTGGAGGCTAAAAATGGTGAGTAATGTTATAAAAAATTTATTAATAAACCATCATTGGTAAAAACATGCATAATCATCAATTTATTAAAAATAAAGGAGAAGAAATAATATTTATCCATAAGAGCATAAATCATTATAAGATGGAATTATATGATAAATTATGATAAATTACGTGATAAAGAATGGTAGAAATGGGTGGAATAGGCGTTCAAAAGTGATAATAATAATGACTTATTAATGGCCCAACATTCTTGTTGCCACATTTCACACTCCCTCTCAACAAGAAAGGGATTAGCTGCCACCCCAATCCTGTCACTATGGAACTCGAATTTACACTTTGACAATGCCTTTGTCAAAATGTCAGCATCTTGCTCCTCTATCGAAATATATTGCAACAACATGATCCTCCTCACTACATAGTCTCTAAGGTGATGATACTGGATGTCAATGTACTTGGACCTATCATGAAAACTAGATTATCGGGGAATTTGATACAACTCTGATTATCGCAATAGATCACAGTTGGATACATCCTCTGATCAAACAAACCAACTAGGATTTTCCGCATCCAAATGGCCTCACATGTTGCCTGACTTGCAGCCATGTATTCTATCTCTGTCGAGCTGGGTGCAACCGACCTCTGTTTCCTGCTGTACAAAGAAACTGCCGCTGACCAAACGTTGAAAATCCCTCCTGATGTGCTCTTCCGATCTGATAGACTGAAGCTCTATAGCTTCACTCCCTCTATTTGTTTGTACCATACTCCATACTTATATGTGCCTCTGAGGTATCTCAACACATGCTTTGTTGCCTTCCAAAGCATCTTGGTAGGTTGAACCATCGCTTGACTCAGCTGGTTCACCACATAGCACAAATCTAGTTGTGTGTTCACTAAGTACATCAGTGAACCCACAAGCTGCCTGTACACAGTAGCCTCCACTACTTCTTCGGAAGTAACATCCTCCTTCTTCTAGTTACCTGCTAGAGGAGTCTGCATGGGCTTGCACTTCTCCATGTGGAATCTCCTGAGTATCTCATTGGCATACTTGCATTGAGACACAAACAACTCCCCATCCTTCTGCAACACTTCCATGCCAAGGAAGTAATTCATGAGACCCATGTCTTTCATCTCGAATCCTCTTGCAAGGTCCTCCTTACAAGACACGATCAACTAATCATCACCAGCTAATAAAAGATCATCAACATAAAGAATGATGATCAATAGCTTACCTTCCACCATGATGTGGTACAAGTTCGCATCCGCTTCACTCTTTGTGAAGCCCAACTTGGTGAAGTAGTTGTCTATCCTGGTGTACCAAGCACGAGGTGTTTGTTTCAGCCCATACATCGCTCTCTTGAGTCAGCACACATGTGACTCACGATTGAAGGTCTCAAAACCTTCGTGCTGCTCTATGTACACCTCTTCCTCAATCTCGCCATTGAGGAATGCAGTCTTCACATCCATCTGATGGATCTTCCAACCCATCTATGTTGATAGTGCCAACATAGATCTGATAGATGAGTACCTTGTGACAGGAGCAAAAGTCTCATCATAGTTAATCCCCTCGACTTGTGAAAATCCATGGGCAACAAATCTTGCCTTATGCTTCTCCACACTACCATCAACAACTTGCTTTACCTTGTAAAGCCAACGGGAACTCATACTGACTTGTTCTCTGGTCTTGGAACCACGTCCCAAACATTGTTACGAACTATGGAGTCATACTCCTCCACCATAGCATCAACCCAAATTGGCTGCTGCATTGCTTCCTCAAAGGAAGATGGCTCGGTCTCAACACATTCCCTAACAAGGGCCATGTATCCAGTGTACCTCTTAGGTGACCTCCTCTGTCTGCGCTAAGAAAGTGGTTCTCCCACATTCTCTCTCGCATCCTGCAATAATCTATCAGCTTCTCTTGTGCGCTTTCGTCCATCTCTGGAAGACTTTGCTTGAGTGTATGTCTCCACTCCTGGAACCTCTTCATGCGGCTACTCCGCATCAGTCTGAGTCTACTCCTCCTTAAGAACCAATAGTTCCTCCACAGCTAGTAGTTGGAGCTCCCTCTCAAGGGAAACTCACATGGCCTTCTGCTCATCAAACTTGAGATCTCTGCGAACCACTATCCTCCGACTGGTAGGCAAGTACACCCAATAGTTGTGAGGTGTATCAATGTACCCCACAAGTATCCCCAACTTTGCTGTCGGCTCAAGCTTCTTCCGTGCATCCTTTGTCCTACGACAATATACCGATGAGCCAAAGATCCTGAAGTGACCCACATCTGGTCTCTTACCGGAGAAAGCTTCCTCTGGTGTCTTCATCCCAAGTATGTGATGTGGGCTTCTATTCTGCAAATAGACCACTGTGTTGTATGCCTTAGCCCACAAGTGAAGTGGTAGGCCTTGGTCATGCAACATTGCCTGTACTGCCCCTACAATAGTTCTGTTCTTCCTTTCAGCCACCCCATTCTGCTATGGGTTATGAGGTGCCATCAACTCTCGTTTAATTCCTTCTGTTGCACAGAAGTCCTTAAACTCTTGAGAGACATATTCTCCACCATTGTCACTTCTCAAGGCCTTGATCTTCTTCCCTGAATCTTTCTCGACCAAGTCTTTGAACTCACAAAACTTTGTGAAAGTTTCGTCCTCCTTCTGCATGAAATAAATCCAACATTTACGAGAATAGTCATAAATGAAAAATCAAAAAATACCTTTAGTTCGCTGTGGATGCCATCGAGAATGGTCCACACACATCAGTATGAACTCTCTCTAAGATAGCCTCTGCTCGACTGTCTTGATCATGAAAGGAAGACTTGGTGTACTTTCCCAAGGTACAACCTTTGCATGTGTCAACTTGCTCAAGTTTACCTTTGGGAAGTCCTATAGATATCTGCTGCATTATCTTCAAATCCCCATGATGCAAATGGCCCAACTGCCTGTGCCACAACTCGCTAATGTCTTGGCTTTGCACCAATTCTGCTTTCATACTCAATGTTGCACAATCATCTACCTCTAGTTTATAGAGATTCTTCACCCGAATTCCTATCCTCTTGGTTTGACTCGTGGCTATGTGTCTTAGGAACACCTTTCCTTTACTGAAGACAACATCGTAGCCTTTGTCCTCCAACATCGCTACCGATACCAAGTTCTTCTTTAGTCTAGGCACATATATCACATCTGTGAAGGTGAGAGGAGCTCCATGCTTCCTCTGAAAAGCAACTGTGCCCACTCCTGAAACACTATACCTTCTGTCGTCACCCATCTCTATGTGCATCTTGAGGTCTTTCTCCTCCAAGGCACTGAATAAACTTTTATCACCGGTCATGTGGAATGAGGCTCCACTTTCAATATACCAGACATAACCCATCATCGATGACACCATGCATGCAATGAGGGTAAAGTCCATTTTGAACCGAGAGGCTAATGCCTCATCTTCCGATCCTTCCGAGGATCCCTTCTTGGACTTCTTCGATGGGCATTTAGTCGCATAATGTCCCCTCTCAATTGAAGTATGATATGAATTTGATTTTCACCTGCAACCCCGAACTTCAAACTTTGAATTCTCTTCTCAATATACTGTTCACAACTATGATAAACTTGGCTCCAATACCATGTAGAAAATCTGTATGTAGGTTAACCCGATAATGCAATATAAATCAAAGTAGAATACTATAACCTACTTCTACTATCAATTTGCGGAAGCTTAAAGATCAAGCTGAACAATATAACCAGAAGAAGAAGAATCAATGCACAATACATATGAGAATACTTTGGGCAAAACCTTAGCTAAAAACCCCACTATCTGTATTATCATACAAGGTGGAAATACATATGAATTATACAAAGCCTTAGCTCTCACATCTAGCTAGCTCTTAGTACAATCCTCACAGATGCTCACAGGAAATCTTGGTTGCTCTTTATTCTTCCTCTTTGCCCTCCAAGCTCCTATTTCCGTGCGCTATTCCTCTAGGATGATTCACCTTCAACCAAGTGGAACACTCTGATCTCACACACTGTCAAAACTGCACAATCCTCAAGGAATGGTTCCTTCTATATGCATGAGTTTTCTTTATGAGAAAACACATGCAACTGATAATACACTGTCCTTGTCTTTAATCTCAACTGGGTCTTTCTCAGAATAGACATGCATGAGTTTCTGATGAGGGAATCTTCAGTTAAATGGAGTACACTAGTTGAGTGCATGCATGCATCAACTGACTGTTAACTCTCTATTAGTTCCTCAAACAGTTTGGAACTAATTTAACTAGACTTAACAAAGTAAACTGAGTTAACTAATTACAACTCAAATATAACTCAATTTTATCTCCTTAATTTAAGGGATAACTCTTGCATGACTTCAGAAAGACTTCTAACTTGAATTTCTCTAACTAATCCAGTCAAAATAACTTAATTAGTTATTTCCAAGTAGATGTTAAGACTAAATTCGATTTTAATTCACAATTTAATTCAAGGACAAATTAAATTGGAATATTCTTGTTGCCACATTTCAACATTGAGTTATTCATTATTCACAATTGATGGAAAGAATGCCTAGATTCATAGAAGGATTAACATAATCATTAAAATTTATCATTGTCTTTATTATTTCGAGTGCTCTTTGATCCTACAAAACATCACAATTTTCACTCTCATCTCCCTTGAGTAAACAACATTTAAAAAATAAATGATTAATGTGTAAAATAACTTCACTTTTTCTTTACAACAAACTCACACAGTCTAGGTGTAGAGACTAGAAATGCTAAGGAGTGGAAATCCTTTAGTAATAGAATATATTTGTCAGGAAAGTGCATCTAACACGTGCTTTACGCTCAAGGCTAAAGCTATGCAAGTATTGATACTATACCCTCTTTCTTGTTCACTAGGCTATACATATATAGGAGCTTTAATTGAAGGGGTAAGTTCTTAGGGTGACATTTTTTCTTTGAAATTTTGTGTCTAGGACTAAGCCATATGGTCCCTATCCTTGTGAAAAAATGTAACCCACAAATATTTCACCCAACCACCATCTAGAAAGTGGAATCCTTAGTGGCCTTTTTCTAGGATTTTGCATGGGTGAATGCAATTTGGAACTGCTTGTGATACCTAAGATAGATGGTTAACATTTGTTCCAACTCCACTAAACAATGCTCATCTTCACAAGGATACTTTCACGTTGATTGATTGTTATATGAGATTTATCACAACTATATATCAAACCTTTGTTAGTTGTACTTGGGCCTTAATCATCCCAAAGTGACCTTTGAAAGGTTTTCTAAAAAATTCTTCATTAATTTAGTTTAAGGCCTTGATCACCATGGACTAATATTTGGGAGAGTATTCTACCTATTACTCCTTTCTTAGGAATATTTTAGTTGAGTGCTTGATGATTAAATAGTAAAAATCCTTAGATTGTATTTGCCTTTTTTATTTTTGCTGAATCCTTTAGTTCAAAGTGGTTGCTCAATCACTCCCTTTGTCTAAAAAAACTAGAGGACCATATCTTGAAAGTATATACTTTCCTCCTATGAGATGAAGGTTGAATGGTTGTAGTCTATAACCAAGAGAGTTAGTATAAGAGACACCTCCTACTTTGAATACTTCCACAAGGGAATAAAAATTACAAGAAGATATTAACTAGTCAACTTAAGGGAATTTAAGAAATTTGGATGGGCATAACATGTGCCTTGAAGGGTTCTATCCCCTCTTTTATATGATGATTTCAAGCCACATAAAATTGAGGACATCTTGTTGTGACAAAATTTAACCTTACCTCACTGATCCATAGATCTCTCTTCCTCTACATGTTCATGATTTTACACAATAAAAATCCTATCAGACACCTTAAACATCTACAATAGTAGTTTATGATGAATAATTCTAGTAGTACTCTAGCCATTGGGGGCACCAACACCCCCATAAGTGATGTTTTTGGTGGGGGTATTAATACCCCTATCTCAGGATTCTCCATCATGAGCACTAATCTGCCTATCTATGGGATTTATATTAGGGGTACCACTACTCCCGTAGTAGCTCTTAACACTGGAATAAGAACTCTAGCTTCTGGTCCTTAGAGTAGTGTTGCTTCTCTTTTGAATGCCACCTTTCAATACTATTATGTTGTATATTTTTCCTAATTTCAATATGGTTACAAGGAGTTAATCTACCCTTTCCCCACATTCCCATTTGTACGAGATACATCCTCACATACATAATAACTTTCGGAAGTGGATTTATTTCATCTTCTAGCATGGCAATGGGAAGTGAAACCTTCCCAAGAATGTGAAATAAGTTAAATAGGGCCAAATAATGCTATGACACCTTATATTTTTTGATGAAATCTTAGTCTACGACAAAACTTAGGTACCACATGTGGCACATTTGGATAAGGTCTTACAACTCTTCTATCATCACTAGTTGTTCCTCGAGTGTTCTAAATGTGCATCTAGTGATTTAGAAGTTGAAAATCTATGAAACATTGTTAGTGGCGAAGGTGTGCATGTGGATCTTAACAAAATCGAGGTTATGAAAAAATAGCCTTATCCTAGGAGCCTTAAAAGTTTACGTGGCTTTCTATGGTAACAATATTTCTCCCCTCACCAGCCTACTTAAAAGAAATCCTTCAATTGGCATGAGAAGGCTAAAAATATTTTTTAGGATTAAAATGATGCTTTGTATACCACACCAATCCTCACCCTACTTGAATTAAATAATACTTTTGTTTTCGATTGTGATGCCTTGGGCAAAGGAATTGGGGTTGTGCTAATGTAAGAGAAGTGCACACTTATCTTCACCAACAAGCAATTATGTGATAAAAACTTGAGAAAATACACCTATGAGAAGTAAATGTTGGTTATTTGTCATGGAATTTATATGTGGCATCCTTACTTGATGGGTCATTATTCCAACTTAAAACAAATCACCATAGCTTGAAATATTTCCTGGAATAGAGATCGTGGCCCCAAATGTAGCAAAAGTGGGTAACCAAAATCTTAGGTTATGACTATGAGATCTATAAGAAGGGCATGGAAAATGTGGTGGTTATTGTTCTCTCTATGTATAACGAGGAAGGGTCCGTATTTTCATTATCTTTCCTAGTGCTTGATTGGTTATGGGAGGTGTGTAAATAATGGTGAGAGGATGCCAAGATCATGCACATGATCTACTAGCTATAGGTTAACTGATAGGTAGATTCAAGTTATAGTTGGCAGGATGATAATTCTAGCTACAAAGTTTTTATTGTTTTGGTTTGGGATTCTTCATTTAAATCCAAAGTGTTATATGAAATGCAATCTTCTCCCATTGTCGGGCATTATGGGTAATTTTGTATCCTAGAGGAACCCATCAACCCGTCTAACACGTAACTACTGGTAGATCTCTAAGAGTCTACAACCTGTCCTCCTCTCCATCAATCGGGTCATAATCGGGGGGATTTGAACCTCATATCTCTCAGTTTTCACAAATTTCACATTACTTCGATCACCAATTGAGTTGTCCCCCCCAAGACAGCTATCAGGTCTAATTTACTTGCGTAAAGTAGGACATTAAATTATTGATTTGGGATACCCTAAACTTATGGGATGTCATGCACTATATGTGCAGGTTGACAATTTCCTATCTTGTAAATTTCAAAAATAATTGTTATCTATACTTAAAATATTGCAATGTAAAGCAATTTCAAAAATGATAATGTAATTTTCAAGGCATAAAAGGAACTAATCTTCCTTGATCTAGGCTATAAAAGTTTACTTACATAGAAAATCAGGTCGTGGGATTTTTTGCCTGGAGAATGGACTACACAATAGTGATCTTTTTCACTTATGTAGATTTTTGAATAAAGAAGAAATTTTAACGACGCGTGCTTGAATTAAAAAGTATTTTAAATAAAATTGAAGAACACAACTAACGCAAGTTTAATTTGTTGATCAAGCATACATTAGGATCTCTATTGGTAGAAACTTTAGTTGTAGTGTTTTTATACTAATTCCTGAGGTGGATTAAAGACTCACAACAATACTTGTTGACTCCTCAATCTTTTACTCAATCAAGCAAGGTTAAACTTGGTTTCAAAAGAAAATATCAACTCTATTTAAAGGAAAATAAAATTGCATATAAATAATGAGCAATTTGTTCATATATAACAAATAATTAAAAAATCAAAGAAATGTTTACCGACAAATGAAAGGTACAACAAACTACAATATGTACATGAAATAAATGGTGCATAGGTCAAGGAAATGGGGGCCTTCCAAGCCTAAACCTGCACACTAAAAGATTCATTAATTGTAGAAACTTGAAAATGCCACAAATATTAATTAAAAGAAGGAAAGTACAATTCTTGTTAATAAAAAATAAACCATAAATGGATATATTTGACAGCTCACTCATGTATTCACTCCAACTATTTATGCAAAAAAAGCACCAAACTTGTTGATAATCTTCACCCAATGAACTGATTTCTAATTTTATCACTCATTTAGATCTAATTCGACCTTTGAAGTGGCCCAAAATCACACCAAAATCACACCAAAATCATAACCATGATCAGTTATATGACTTTGTTGGAAAAATGTATGTTTCTTCCTGTTGAGTGGTTGTGTCTTCATATATCTAAATAAAGGAGAAGTTATTAAAACACATGTGCTACCCAAGTCAGCTCCTAACCTTTTTGGACCTTATACTATATTGAAATGTTAGGTTCAATGGTGTACAAATTGGCTCCACCCAACAATTCTAAACAATAGCAAATTTTTCATGTATACTACTTGAAGAAAGTGCTAGGGTTTAATTGCAAAGTTTAAACTAGCCTTCCAAAATTGGACAAGGATGGTTCCATTTAGTTGCAACTTGAGGTCATTTTCAACAAGTGTGAGCATTGTACTTTCTGTCATGTTATCTAAAAAAATTTATACAATAGAAGGATAAACAACCTAAAAATGCTACATGGGAGCCAACAAGGATTCTCCATCAGTTTTCTCAGGTCTAGCATTGATGACAAGATTTCTTTGTAAGGGGAAAAGCATGTTTGGGTCTCATCCTGATTCCCCTAGTTAGTGGAATAAATTGTTACTTAATGTATTCAAGGGTCATCTTTATTAAATAAGGCACCACAAGGTAGTAGAGTGTGAAAGCAATAAATGTAAGTGGCTTCATCAGAGATGGTCCACTAATTAGTGATTGAGTCCACTAGGTGGTTAGGTATTTGGTAAAGTATAAACTGCATATTATGGTATAAGGTGGGTATTTGGTTGTTAAGTGAATATTATTATATTCAGATGCTTGCTCATGTTCGAGGTTGCCTCCTCAAAGAGGTAAGTGAACATTGCATCTAGTTCTACAATCAACAAAGGTTTGCTTACTATCAAGATTTATCAATTATGGATCTATTTATTTCCTTTCCATAACTTTATTTCTTTATGTGTTTCTCTTTGTTTTCTTACCATAGTTATATTCTCTCTATTTTTCATTGAATATTCTACTTCAACTAATAGGGAACCCCACACCTTATCAACCCTTATTGAATAAAGCACGTAAGTCAACCCTCCATCTCCCCGTCAATACTTAGTTAAAAATTATGTATTTTGAAGAAATAACATTTGATTGCATTGCCAATACCATATCTGGATTTAATATGAAACAAATTTTCATTTCTCCTTTGCAATTAGGTGCACAAATTGTTGTTTTATTTCATGAGGATTCTATAATTTTTAATGTAATCGAATAGGTTTTTCAAAGCCTTTTGTCTCAAAGTTTTTTTTTGTAATCTAGTTATTTATATTAATATGTAATAGTAAAATAGTATACACAATACTATCCTAAACCTGCCACAAAGGAAACTGATTATAGAACAATCCAAAAAATATTAGAGTTTTGAATCATAATGTCCTTATACCATCATATTGCTTATATCTATTTACATCAACCTAATATGATTTTAATAATAGAAAACATATTAGGTATAAACAAAGTCTATTAGAGCCTAACTATATCAACATTATCCATCTTATGAGTTTTACAAAACAAGTTTAATGAAAGCTACATATGAGGATACTTTTTTTTTTCAATTCAATTAGATATTCATCGTCCACAACCTTATGGGATTGGTTGGGGTACCCTTTGAAGTAGATACTTGATCAATTACAATAAAAGTACATACTAGCTGTCAATGTGGCCTAGAAAAATGATCTTCACATTAAAAACTACTTTGCACATTGTTTCAAACTTCTTCTTGAAAATATCCAATTTCTAAGTGATGTCTTGTTGTTGTTGCCAATTTTCTTTTATGACTTGAGCAATGGAAGCTTTTTCAAGACAATAAAATTCAGTTAGCTTAAATACTTTGGTGTCCCATGGTCTAGAAAAACCAATATCATGTACAGTGTTTAGAAATTCTACTCCCAATTGAGATTTAGAGAGCTCCTTTATTTTCTTGGAAATGGTTTTCTTTATGGTATTTATATCCTACTTGATAGTATTCATAAATATGTAGTGATAATATGTTGCTTCTTTCATGATGTTTGCTTGAGGTTAGGTAATTTATTGTGGGGTTTTCCTTTAGAGTATGTTCTAATAGGTTATTTGGACCAACTACTCTAGCCTTAGACATTGATATGTGTTCCACCCCCTAAGCCTTCTACCTTTAGGATTGGTAGGTCTCTTGAACCAAGATAAGAACAAAAATAATCAGAATACCATTGACAAATTGAACTAGTGGTTCAATGGAATGAAGTTAGGTAGAAGTAGGAGCCAATAAAACCTTGTGAGCTTCTATTATGTCCTCTTTAACCCCAAAATTTGCAATAGACATAAAACCATTCAAACAACCAAACTTAAAAATGCTCATATCCTTTGTTAACCAACCTTATCAAGGAAATGGAAGATGAACCAAATAGAGCCTTTGTTGTGGCTACTTAGCCAACACTAAGGCTATCAACTTGACAAACCTAATAACAAAACCATACAAATAAACTAACCTCAATAGAGTATAAAAAATCTAGACAAATAAAGTCGAGTTCTAATTGGTCCTAGGGTTTGAAAAATCAACATTTTCCTTCCTCCATAAGATATGTTTCTCCTATGAATTTGAATTTCCCATAGAATTAATGATACAACACTTCTCTCAAGCCATTGTAATACAAAATTGTAGAGCTATAGTGTCATGGAGTGGTTTCACAATAATAGAACTAGTACCTCCCTTAGTTTAGTATAGGGTAATTACCATAGAGGTGCTCTAATATAGCATTATCTAGCCAACACCTAGGCTCTTACTCTTGTCGTGTCATCACCCAATCTAGGGAGTTTCTCAAGGTATTTACAAAATCCAAATATTCTTATTTAATATTATATATTCCTGGTTTTTCATTAAAGTTCATTGAATAATTAAATTTATAAAATATTACATGTTATTTGAAAACATTTATATGTGTGCGTAAATGTGTATGCAATATCTTTCAATTTCTTTATGTACATTTTTCAATTTATTTATATGTAAATAAAAGAGAATAAGGTAGATTTTAGTTTGGTTTATTGGTAGGGTTTACACATTATTTAGTGCATTTACTAAAGTTTTCTTCTTAAAGTTTAAGGAATAAGTTGGAAATTGATAACCACCCTCGATGCAAAAAATTGGGGGAAAGGAGGGAGTGAGGGAATCCACAAGGTGTTAATAAAGAAATATATTCCTTAATTGGAATGATTTCTACATGGACCAATGGAATGAACTGATTTGTGTGTGTGTGTGTGTGTGTGTGTGTGTGTGTGTGTGTGTGCATGTGCGTGTGTAATTTGAAATGGCAAATGTCCCCTTTTTGGATGATTCTTAGAACCAACTTAAACATCGAAAATAATGAAACATTAAGGAATCTTTGAAAAATATTCTTAGAAGGAAGGATGGAACTATGACCACTAATATTGGGTGTTTGGGGGTTGTTAAGATGGAATTGATAAATTCATGAGAAGATGATCCTAATCAGAGAGCTAGTCAATAGACGAGAGGAATGAAGATAAGAGGAGGCTTTGGGATGAACGACAACAAAAAGTAATGCAATATAAAGAAGGGGTGGATTGGTTGAGATTGGAGGAGCTAGGAAATGGAGAATTTTTGTACAAACAAGAATTTCAAAACCTTCAAAATCAAGCACCAGTGAATGTGAAATAGGTTGTGTGGTCTAGCCTATGAGATACTAAAATTTGGATGAAACTATATGCCTTCTCATGGTTTATGCAATGATAGGGGTTCTCATGTGGGATAATTTATAAATACAGGGCAAACAAGGCACTTTGTATCTTCCAGCTAAAAAAAAGGATGAAGAAAACATCAATTTCTTGTTTCTAAATTGTTCTATAGCTAGGAAATGTTATGATGGAGTTTGAATGGTTTTAAGAATAGTAGGGGGTAAGAGTTAATTATATTGAAAACAAAATTCAAGTTTGGTTGTTGAACCATTTTAAAACATGATACTCAATTTCATATGGGAATAAGCACTACTTCTATTCTCCAGGGCATATGAATTGAGAGAAATCATCAAAGTTTTAGGATTAAGGAAAATCCCCCAATATAATTTATGAATGGTATGATTTGAAATATTTAGGGATTAATTTTGACTAGAGAGTAGAGGGAAGAGGATGCAATATTCTCAAGCTAGACAACAATCATTTGTAATGCACTAGGAATAAAAAATGAGTAATTATGGCTTAAAACTTCCAATAATTAGGACCAAAACCAACATAACAATCCACTAGAATACCCATTAATTATATTAAATTTTGATGGGTTTCTGCAAGAACTCCAAGAAATGTAGGGATCAAGGCATAATATGAAACAAGTAGGGAAATTGATATCCATGTATAAAGAAAGCTCAGGAATAGATGCCAATAGTCAATGAGGATTTAATTAGTGGAAATTGGGGATGTGTCAATTAAATGTTGAAGTGAACTCTCACATAATAAATAATTTATCAAATAAAACTACAATGTTGAATGACTTGGTTGGAAGAAAGTTCCTCAATGTTTGGCTTGTCGGGCATGTGTTATAATTCTTTCCACAACTAACCTTAGGCGATGTTACATTGCACTAGGCACAACCTCCCCTGTACGAGGTTCAGGGCAACGCCCCAAGATTTTTTTATATGCGAACCCAATAATAATTGGGTAGACCCAAGAATGGGAGGTGGACCCAAGTATGGCAGACGAATCTACCATTGGTTTTGTGCATGGTTTTTTCTCATGGTATTCTGGGCATGATGGTTTTTATCCATGGTATTTTGTAGATTCAGTCAAGGGAACTACAATTATGATATAATCCATGGTTAAAGGATCAGGGTTTATGAATGCTTCAACATGTATATAATGTATTGTAACATTGAAATGAACATAATGAAAAATCAATCTAGCTTCCCGGTTTTAGGTTCCAAGAGAAAATCTCTGTGTATATTTTTAAAGTTCTCGCCATTGTATATTTTCTGTTTTTAAGAATTAGTTTGCAGGTAATTTCTGTACAGGGTTAAAACCTACATGGCTCCTATTCTTACTTGAATTATAGACATAATTGGTATATTTGAAAAATATCTTTCTCTCATCCCACTTGAAGGAATAAAAGAATAATGCTTCTCCTTGGTAGTTATGGGTATCCAAGGAAACTATAGGGAAATTTTATTTGCCAAATAATGGGAATACCTTAATCACCATTAAATGAAGAATATGATTGTTAAATTTATTGATGAAAACCAAAACAAAGTTACATTAAATTTAAAGTTGATAATAATTTAATTAGATGATTGTGAACATGGGAATTGAGCCCAAAATGAACACATGCCGGAGAAAAGTGGTACAAGAAGAGAAAGGATAGCTATTGTATTTTTTTTATACTAAAATTAATATAGATGATATGTTTTATTGTTTTTAATATATATATATATATATATATATTGCTTTTAATGCAAAGTAATGAGTGGACCATTTTTTGTCATTGAATAAAAATGGTGGTCACTCATTACTTCGCATTAAAAGCAAATATCTCTCTCTCTCTCTCATATTAAATATACAATTTTATTTTACATGGAAAGAGAGATTGATTTTAAAACATAAATATTTGTAGGAGTATTATTTTTTGGAGTAGTTATATAGAATGTTCTTACAAAATTAAAAGGTGATTTAAATAACTATTTTGTTGCATTATTAAATACATATTTCAATTTCCCCATATTGGATGACCACTTAATTGAAGATACAAATGACTTGTGATGGTGATTTGGGGGAGGCTCATGGTCACATAAAACTACAAACTGGATCCCCTTTGCATGTATTTTTGTACAAGACTTAATGGGATTCCTATGAATATAGATAATGGTTCATTGGTTGATGACTTTGGATCATGTGATGATCATGGAAGTTCATTGTGTAATTAATTCACTTCAGACAAGTGACGTCCAACTCTCCTTGGCTATGAGAAAATAATGGTTATGTTTGGTCTTTCCAATGGACGTGTGCATATTGTTTCCTCTTGCACCTAACATTCGTTCCACTCTAATCTACTATCTATTTTTCTTTTATGGTTGATTCTTTAGTTCCAAAATCCTATGGCCCCTTGAGAAACGTGAAAGGGGAAGGCCACAATACACTCCACCAAAGAGGAGCTCACAACCAAGGATATTATGTATAACTTCCACTGCTTATGCTCATCTAATATCAAATAATGTTTGAGTCTACTAAGGGAGGAGGTAAAGTATGAAATGACCTATTTTTTTTTCGATGAGGAGATGACAGAAATGTCTCAACACCTAGTTAACTATTAGAAATTGTAGCAAGAAAGGCTCAATTTGACTTGTGCCCTAATCAAATTGAGTAATTCAATTTTCCACATCAACAAGATGACTTGGATTGCAGTTATCTAGAGTGGCATGGCCTTGTCTACTAGTTAAGTAAGTAAATTTGAGTTATAGTCTTGCAATAGAGTTTTGCATGTAGTGATTGTTAAAATTTAGTATTCTAGTTCAATTACTTTTAGTTGAACTTAGTTAACCGATCTTAAGTCATTAATTGATTCAATTGAAGGTCAATTTAGTAGTAGAAATATTATTAGCTCACCGATATCTCAGTTAAACTAGTCAATCAACCTAAAATATTCCAAACATGCATGGAATTCGAATTTCATAGAGGGAATGGAGGAAAAGGCACAATGCAATTATCAATTGTATACTATTTGAGTGTATAAGCTTGGTGATTAAGAAGGTGATCAATTCCTTGGGAATTGCGCAAGGAAGTAGGGAATTCCCCTATTACTTAGAAGATCAATTTCCCCTGAATTGTGCAAGGAAATAGGAGGAAGATGGAGGCTTGGATTGGCTTAGTGTTGGCCAGAGTAGGACAATAAGTAGGAGAACATGTTTACAATGCAGGGTATGCTTCAAAGTTGAAGCAAGACATTGTAATAGTTTCTCATTCTCATATGATTAATGAAAAGCAACGAGGGGTTTTACCCAATTGGGTTCCCCTATAAATCATTGTGTTCTTGTAGTTTTAATGGTTACATGTCATTGCATGTGTTTATAATTGTGATTTTAATTCCACAAAATTGTAGAGGAAATTTTTAATCTCTTGTTTTCAGTTCGAATACATCAACAGTTACAAATTTATATTAATTTCTACATGGTATAAGAGTTTGAAAACACAATAGTAACTAGTTAATATATATTCTCCTTTAGAGATTTCGATTTGCAGATTCAGTGAAGCAGTTTTCTTCCGTGCGAGAAAATGTATTTCAACGGATTAAGATTGGAGTATGCCCTGGAGGGAACCTTGAAATTCATAGCTTGGAAGGATAGGATGGAAGTTGTACTCAATGATAATGGAGTGATGGAGTATACCAAAACTGACATTCCAAAACTAGTAGTATCAGATGCACATCATTTAGCCCAATAGAAGAAGGATACCATAAAATCCAGGAGGATCATCTTGGAGGGTGTGAGAGACCACATAGTCTTGAATTTACATGGAAAAGAAACCCCATTTCTATGTGGAATACCCTCACTGATTTATTCTAAAATAATATTGATGCCAGGAAAAGGGCATTGAGGGACAAGCTCAGGAACATCTGATTGCAGAAAAATGAAACCATTCCACATTACCTCTCCAGATTCACTTATGTTCGAGATGAACTTGGAGGAGTGGGAGAAATATTTCCTCTTCTAAAGTTGTGAGCCTAAATCTGCTAGGCCTTTCAAAATCCTAGCATAGTTACCATGGCTCTATAAATGGAAGGGAAAAATTGCCAAATTGGGAGAGACTTTGGTCTGATTTGGCGCAGAAAGAAATTCGAAGGAACACCAGAGATGGAGTGACATCCAAAGCCGAGGAGGAATAAAATTTTCCCTTGGTTAGGAAGGGCAAGAAAGCTAAGGGAAAGAAGGCCCAAAGAAAGCTAGAGTCTAGCCAGAACAATGGTAAGAAGAAGGACCTAAGAAAGATAAAATATTTTCACTACCATGAATATGGGCATTATGTAACAAAGTGTCAACAAAAGAAGTCTGACAAGAAGCCTTCAGAAGGAGCAGGAGGTGAAGTACTTGCCTCACAATTAGAATTAGATTTCATCCTAATTGCATGCATGACCAACATTGTAATGGGGAGTGTTTGGTATCTAGATTTAGGTGCCTCATTCCATATGATAGGATGCAAATAATTCTTCAGTTTCCTACAGGAGAAGGATCTCTAGATGCACATAGAAATTGGGGATAATGGGAGGTACAATACCAAAGGAATTGGAATTGTAACATTTAAGAGGGAGTCAGGCTCCCATCTTCATTTGAAATATGCTATGTATGTACCTGGGTTGAAAAAGAATTTGATCTCTGTAGCAGTATTGGAGGATATAGGCTATGATGTTGTTTCCAGCAAGGGGAAAGCCTTTCTAAGACATGTAGCTTTCGGGAAAGTGAAACAGATTGGATTTAGAGTGAAAATATCTATAAACTTGAGGTGGAAGCTTGTGATGCACCGAGTAGCAAGACAAAAAATTTGTAGAGTCACGATGTTGGGGAACTTTGGCATATGCACATGGGACACTTACACCATGGGGCCTTAAAAATCATACAACAGATTATCACGAGTTTCCCCAAATGCACTCTTGACCAACATGATGTTTGCAAGGGATGCACAATGGGGAAATATGTCAAATCCACCTTCTAGGGCCGAGATAATAGAGCTAGATCAATCTTGGAGCGAGTCCACTCAGATGTATGTGGAACATCTTCTACAACCTCTATAGTAAAACATAGGTATTATGTAACTTTTGTTGACGACTTTTCTAGAGAATGTTTGATTTTCTTCATGAGGAAAAAAGATGAAGTGTTTTCCAAATTTGTTGAATTCAAAGCATTAATTGAAAAGAGGACTGGTCAAAAATTGAAAGCCCTGAGAAGTGACAATTTAGGATAATTTGTTTCTAACACCTTCAATGATTTTAGTGCCAAGAAGGGTATTAGAAGAGAAATGATAACAACTCATAACCCACAACAAAATGGGGTGGCTGATCAAGGGCTACCATTACATCAATGGGTAGAAGCATGCAACACTGCAGTTTATTTGCAGAACAAGAGCCCTCACAGAATACTTGGCATGATCACACTTGAAGAAGCTTTCTCAATGAGAAAGACAAATGTATCTCATTTTTGATTTTTTGGAGCTACTGTGTATTGTCATGTCTCCAAGGATAGTAGGAAAAAATTTGACCCTACAACTGAAATGAGGGTGTTTGTAAGATACAAAGAGGCTCCATATAACTATAGGGTGTATTTTCCCTCACTCAGGGTGACAATAGCGAGGAGAGATGCCAAATTTGATGAGGAGAAGTTTATGAGATGCTCTCTAGAGGGAGAGTTGAGTATCCCACCAAAGGAGGAGCTTCTAGCTCCGAAGGAGAACCCATAGAAGAGTGTGCCAACGCGATCGTACCACCAAGTGGAATACTGACATCTTTGAAACTAAGGCATGTTTGGCTACAAGTATAAGACTAATAACATATCCGAAGATCCAGTTGGAATGAGCATCAACCAATGAAACAAAATCCGAAATGCATATCATCCAATTTCATTGCCAGGCGTTAAACCACCAATTTCATTGCCTCCAGCAGTAGTAGCACCACTAACAACATCATCCCTAGGTGGTTAGCCATATTTTGAGATCGAGATCCATAGCTAGCAGCACCAAAGTAAGCAAACCTATAAGCATACCTAGGTAGAGTAGTTCCATACCCGCCGTTGAGCAGTTCCTGGCCCACTTGATCCAGGTGGATGTTGGTGGCCACCCACCTACCCCATTTGGACCCCCACAATTTTATCTTTCAGCATTTTCAGTTTCCTTAATTGTAGCACAACTTACTGTTTTTAGCAGTTTTTCGGGTCCTGAACTTTCGGAGCCGTTTTGAGGCCCTAAACGACGTTTTTTTGGGGAATCCGGGTGCAACATGGGTCCATGCAATGGACCGATATTGCCCGTTCCAACAATCATAATGCTCGAATAGATCTTTCTAATGAGCTATTGTACGCGTCAAACGGAGATCATATGCCCAAGTTACGACCCCGAGAAATTGATGTACCAATTTACCCAAAACAGGGCCCACAATTTGGCGTTTCATCTTCTAAGGGTCGGTTGTGGAATGTGAAGGGTTTTCCATTGTTTCTCAATAATAAATAGGCCTTCAAGCCTCATTGTAACACAAGTTCGGAACAGTTCAGAGACATGTAGCCACACATCTCTTCTCAGAGATAAGCTACCATCGTCCTAGCTGGTTTATTTCCAATTCTTATTGTAAGCATATTTCAGTATTTTCCATTAATGAAATGAAGTGTTATTTCCGCTGCATCTCTTTATTTATGGTTATCGCATCTCGGTATTTATGGTTATCTCTGTAATCTCTTGCGTTCCTGTTTAATTCTGGATCAATTACATGTATAAGCAGAAAACAATAATTAATAAATATAGAAGCTAAAGAAACTAACCCTCATAGTATATATTTCAATGTTTTTTATCATATCTTTTGTGACAAATTGCCTAGTGAAATATATACAACATTTACATATCAATAGTCATAAAATCTTATTTAGGGATAAGTTGTGGGATGATAAGGAGCCAAAGGGGAAAAGGAAGCCAAGGTATTATAAGGAGGTGCTCAGCCCCACTCTTGCTAACCATAATTATCGTTTTGCATTGACTAGTGTTAAGAAGAAGATGAACATTGTGAAGATAAGAACTAATTCTCATGAGCTTTGTAGTGAAACTGGGTGTTGGTCCATTCCCAAAACAACCTGGGATGAAATAATTTGTCACCTTTGCGATAATAAGAGGGTTGAAGATGAAAAACACTTTCTCTTGGATTTCCTAACTCTTACTCACATTCGTTCTCATTTACAAAACATTTGTCACACTACCAACCTTCTTGACTTGTTAAGTCAACAAAACTATAATGATTTACGAACACATCTTTCCCTTCTTTTTTATCATAGAAATAAAATATTAAAGAGTCTCAATTAATCTATTTCTTTCTTAAGGTCTGATAAACCACATTCGCCTTAATAGACGTTAATAATCATCATCATAATATATCCCAAAGGAATAGTGATTACTGATATCTCTCATGACTTTCTATCTAAATGAGATTTACTAACTAGCTTGTAATTAAAACCTAAAACCTCCACCGTAAAATAGATTTTTCAATATTTTCTGCACTAAATTTGAATAAAATAAAAGTATATTTTCATAATAATACTAAAGCTTTTACTATTACTTTCAACATCCATTGAATTCATAGTGGAATTGGTTGTTTGGGTTTTCCACCACATGCACCAATTTATAGCTACATTGGTTCTTTGAAGCTCACGAATGGAATGTTAAATTTTAAAATATTGTTTTGAGTAACGTGCATTTCAAAATATTCGTTGAAATTGTTTATCCATTTAGGTCTTTTACTCATGTCTTGTTCATCAAATTTTGATATTTCAAATTTTATTGGATGATTATGATCATAAAATGTTGGTATTTAAAGTATATTACAATCCATAGGAATATTAGGTTGTGAAATAATATTAGTTAGTAAACAAAGATATAATTAGGTGTTGATGTAAAATTAGGTAGTCATGTAGTGAGTAGCAGAAAGATGGTAAGGGAATTATGTAGATGTAAGATGAGATTGGTGAGGCCATTTATTATTATTTACTTTTTCTTTTTTCTATTTCATGTTTTTCCATTAACTTAAATTAATTTATATTATTTACCATTTTACTATATTTTGAAGATGTTAAAAACTAACAAATTAACTTTAACAATTAGAATTTCTTATTGAGTTTAAATTAAGTTACATTTTCACTTGACTTGCAATCTTTGATATAGTGTGTTTTAGGTCGGTGGTTTAAGGAAAAAACGATATATGTCTTTTTGAGATAATTCTAATGACGGTGGTTGCAAAACTATATCGCATGATTTGATGGCTACTACGAAAAATCATATATATTCATAGATGGTGACTACAAAAATATATCCCACGAGTTCATAGCTACCATGAAAAATCAAATATATCCACATGACAATTCTAGTTCGATGACTATTGAATTGCATAGACTCTATGAATATTGGTCATTATTAAGTCATGATATACCCAGCATGAAATCAACCATTAGGATAGAACTTTGATAACATTGTAGCATATAAATCAATATACCATGAAATACAAACATAATGTTAAATTATATATATTTTCACTATAAATTAATTTATGAAAACCCAGGCTCATGGTTATATAATAGTGTGACTTATTTAATAACATTTAAATTATGAAAGTTATATTGACAAACCACAAATTTCAAGGCTAACATGAGCATAAATCAACACATATTGGCTATTGTATGTAATAGAAGCAACATAATGATGTGTAAACCAATTTGTGTGCAAAAAATTTAACACAATATGTAAGTAAATTTAAGTTTTCCCAATTAAATTGTTTTGAGTAAAATTTTGTTTTTAGGAGTGTTAAGTGGACAAATTTATGTTACAAAATTAGCATGGAAATGATGTTTCTAGGTTGATATCATTTGTTTCCTTAGCGTTACATGGCACCACAAATTATTGTGCATAACGTAAGATAGGCATGATGGTAGGTTGATGTTGATGTGGTGCTATGGTGTAATTTGGTATCATAGTTAACCATGTCCAGATAAAGTGTGTACAACAAAACTTGGAAATAATTCACATTTTTTTAGGTTAACTAATTTGTAAATTATTTTCGACATTAATTTGTTAAGAGAAAATGGTCTCTAACGTATAATGTTGGGCCCATAAGAATTTCAATATTTGGAAGCAATGGATGATTACCATAATCTAATAAAGGTGTTTATTAGGAATGGTCACATACAAAGACATGAGATATTATATGAAGATGATGCACAAAAAATCTTCAATGAGATAAATAAAGAAGTTGTATTGTTAGTTGTTTGTAAGAGAGGATATATCTCCACAAGTGGAAGATGCAAAGGGTACTTTCAAAATGTAAATGTAGGTGAATGAGATGCATCAACCTTTGAATGAAGGTAAGGTTGTTTACTTAAATAGTTTACTATTTTCAATGAATATGGAAGAAGGTGATTAAATTTCAGATCACTTGTTGAAATCAAAAGATGCTCGTGATTTATTGTTTACATTGCCATGGTAGTATATATGAAAGATTTGGTAGTAATTACCTTGAGAAGACTAGCTCTTTAATTTGAAAATGTTGAACCTTTGAATATCCTTTCAAATTCCACTACCTATACATTTTAGAAGTTGCAAGTCAATTATTACAAAAAAATAGATCGAAAACATTGTTTGGAAGTGGTAGTATAGCATTTGAGAGCACTTATCACAAACACCAAATAGTATTCATTAGAGATAGCTAAAATGTCTTATGCCACCAAAAAATTATTGTTGGAAAATCCCTTTTCACTCAATTTTGTGGTTTCCACAATTAAGAGTTGATATTCACCATTGACACTCTAGGATGATGGGTAAGACCCCTCAACCATATCATTATAAAAAATCCAAATGGGTGATAGTGAATCACCATTGTCATAGCTTCAATGTATTTTGAACCTTTATTGGTGGTTAGGGTTTGTTATTGATCGAATCCTATGGTGTCAATGAGTGATTACTATCGTAAATATATGCTCTCAAACTAGACAATGATGGTTGATGCATATAGCCAAAGAATCCAAGGGAAATGTTCAATGACCATTTTCGTAGATATATGTTTGTGGGAACATCTAGTGATGCATTTTGATAGTATCCAAAGGAAAAATATAGTGATGAAAACATATAATAAACTAGTGGGCCTTGGATTTGGAACTTCCACTGATAATGAGTGATCATTGCTTATAGAATCCTAAGGTGTTAGTGAAAAAATAGTCACCATAAGCACATTCTATTAGGATTCTACAATAACAAGTTTGAATGGTTGTGACAAGATGCCATGGGAAATAACAAGTAATTGTTGCCAAAGATATTTCTCCATTTATAAAGGCAATGGGTAGAACATGTATTTAAACCCCTATTAAGGGTGACTATAGTTAGTCATCCAAAACCATGTGCTTTAAAGTTGAAATTACAATGTTTGTTGATATCTCATCAAGTAAAATGTGTATCATTATAAAGGTAATGGCTAATAATTACCTCTAAATATTTGATTTGAAGTTTCAAGTATTTCATGATAAAGACTAATTGTCATCCAAATAAACAGTAGTGAAATAAATAATCTGAAGTGTTTCACTTCCTTTACCCCAATATACAAACATTTGATTTCAACTTCAAATTGTACTACTCTAAACACTAAAACACAGAGCTTTGTTATAATAAAATATCACTAAAATAAATATCAATATAATTCAATATATAATCTCCACCAACCAAATAACCCCATCACCAAATCTTGTATTATTTAAGATATAGTGTTCTTGAAGCCGTAGATAGGGAAAAATGCATGAACATAAATTCATGTAATGTAGTATTAAATATAATATACTTTTAATGTTATTAAGGAAACAAAATATACTAATATCTCAATATTCTATTTCAAAAAGTGAATTACAAATCTTTACCCCAATAGTCATGGATATCATTAATGTTGAAAGAATGAGCCTGTCCTTAATATTGGATTTTCTTGAGATAGTGAAAATCCATAAAAATCTAGCCTTTTTGGTCGACTTTGTGACCAAATAAGGCTTTAAATATTTAAGCACGCTTTAGATTTTAAAATTAATGAGTATTTATAGCACAATTCTAATTGTTTAACATCCTAAGGAACAAACATTGTAATCTTAATATTAAAGTCATCACACATGTAGGTTTGGTGGACTATATTGGTAAGTATACAATTACATCATGAGAATATACATACGTTAGTAATGTTATATTGCATTGAGGATGAGATAAAATTAGTAATCGGATATAAATTAACAATATTACACATTTTAAAAATTTATTTGATTTTTTAGTTGAAAGAATATAAGTATAAAATAAAAAAGGAGGTAACTTTTTATTTTAATTAACATATATATAGTTTAATTTATAGGGGATTTGAATTTTGAATCATATGGTTTACATAATAGTTCATAATATGGAAATCACCAACTAAACTACTTCTTATGGGAAACCACATATTAAATATATTATTTTTTAAAATCGAAATTAGATTCTAATTAATATATGAAGCATTATATAGTAACCTAACCACAAAGAAAATATGGGCTACAACATGAATGCGTGCCTTAAAATGTGTTTAAAACAATGCTTTTTTCTTCAAAACATGAGATCTGTTCGTGTTTCTACTACAAAAATATTGTTGGCTCTTTATACCAAGTGAAACATGTATCTACTTATAGCTAAGTAATTTAAATATATGTTTGCAAAACACTTAATAGATTAAGATCATGTAACTACTTCCTTCCTAAATAAAAATTGGGTAAATAAATATAAATGAAGAATATGTTATATTTATCATCATTCGACCATGTTTTAATCACAATTTTGATGAGCATAATCCACTCAAACATCATCATTGATCATATTTCAATATTTTAGATACAATCCAAGGAATACAAGGGAAATGGTCAATGACCATTGCCATGGGTACAATGTTGTGGGAACATCCAACAATGCATGTTGACAATCTCCAAGGAAAAATATAGGGGTATTGATTAATAATCTATTAATAGGCCTTGTGTTTTGAACCTACATTAGTGGTGAGTAACCATTTTTGTTGGAACCCTATGGTGTTAGTGAAAAGATAGTCAACATAAGCACATTTATATTAGGATTATAATACAAAAAATTGTGAATGGTTGTGAAAATATACTATGGGCAATGACTAGCACTTATCACCATAGAGTTTTTTCCACTTATTCAAAGACAATGAGCAAAACATGTTGCCAAATCCTTGTTAAGGGTGATTATAGCTAACCATCCAAAACTTTAGATTTTAAAGTTGTAATAGTGGTGGTTGCTTCTAACTTGTCACTTATGCATGTACACTTATAAGGTGATGATTAATAATTGTCATCAAAGTTTTGATTTAAAATTTCAAATTTTTCATCGTGACATATGATTGTCATTAAATAAATTGCATTGAGATACATAATCTTGAACAATTTGCTTCCATTACGCCGAATATGAATATATGATTTTTCAAATTCAAATTGAACTACTTGTTGTTACAATAAATTATTAGTAAGAGCACTATCGATATAACACAATATATAACCTACATCAACCAAATCCCCACAATTTTGTATCGATAAGTATCTAGAATGTCCTTGAAGCAATAGAAAGAGGAAAATGCATGAAGATAAACTCATGCAATCCAACAATAGCATACAATACGCTCTTAGTTTCTTCCAAGGGAACAAAATCTACCAATATCTCAATATCGTATCTCAAAAACTCAAGTGCAAAGTTATGTCCTAATAATCAAGGATACAATCAATATGGAAAGAATGAGCATGCCCATATTGGTGTTTTCTTAGAACGGCATGCATTATGTTTAGAGTCAAACATATCAAGTGTTCTTGCAACCAAACATGTTACAATATAGTAAGCATAATAACATGGGGAAATCATAAACAACATAGTCAATGAATACATAAACACAATGAAACCCTTCAAGCACTAAGTGTTTAATAATTAGTCATGATTTATGGGTCTATATCACTCCCAATATGATAGATTAAAAATAATTGAACGTATTGTCCACACATAATGTTGTTTTTTTTCCATATTTCCTTGATTCGTTCCTTTTATTTGATTGAATTTTCACAAAATCACATCCTTCTCTTCATTTTCTTTTAAAAGACATGACATTTTATAAGTAAGTGATGCTCCTCCTCCCCACTAAACATTCATTTTTGTGAGAGGAAGTTAAGATTTGATGGAAGGTAATTCTATGTCCTGTGTAGACACACTTATTTCACACTTATTTCTATATGGTAGGTAAGTAAGTGATGCTCCTCCTCCCCACTAAACATTCATTTTTGTGAGAGGAAGTTATGATTTGATGGAAGGTAATTCTATGTCCTGTGTAGACACACTTATTTCACACTTATTTCTATATGGTAGGTAAGTTGATTATATGTTCTTTCCACATATGGAGCATGCACATTACCCACTATATTCCCACTAGTAGGAAAGTCATTAATTACCCACACAAAAATTGCCTTCATATTGAATCATTTCATGGTATAATCATCATATATCTCTACCCTTTATTCCTATAATTATTTTATATATTCTAGTAAAGATTCCAAGTATACATTAATGACATTGCCTAATTGCTTGGGACCAAGTATTAACAATGTCAACATATATACTTTTTGTTCATGCAAACTCATGGTGGGAGATTATATGTAACTTATTTTATGGGCCAAACACTATATGTACTACTCAAGTTTGCAAATGGATTAAATCTATGTATTTATATTGCAACATTTACATTTTACTTGGGAAAATTAGTCTAGCTAAGATCATACTTTTCCAAGCCATGTACCTATCAATAGGGTAGGGCCATGCATTTGTCCATCTTTAGTTGAGTTTTAATGATTTATCCTCATTCGTGTGACATGTCTATAGAGTTGCATGAAAAACATATTTTGTGTTTTAATCTATATCATAACATACATACATTGCATGTATGTATGAAAGATCAATAAGATAATATAAGAAGATAAGTACTTTAATAAAATGAAGGTGTTGAAGATTATATATATGCATTATTTCTAGCCTTGGTGTTATGGGGAATAGCTCAACATCTTGGTTGAAACACCTTTATGGTACTTTTTAGATTGAGGATCAATCTTGTTTCCAAATTTATCATATACTAGCCATTTATATTTACTATTGTTATTTCCCCAAAATAAAATGTAATCATTTGGACATGCAAGTAGCATACCATAGCTTAATATCAATATTTTATTATTTTTTTGCAACCTGTAGAATCTAGAAGTTTACTCTCTTGAGGAAGCTTCATAACAATTTTACCCAATTCTACCATGTGTCCTAATTCATTAAGCTAATTAATCGAGAGATATTAAAAGATGCTTTTCTTTATCGAAAGATGATTTTTTAAATTTACTATAATTTTTGACATGGTTTTGGAAATGTTATGCTTCATTATATAGAAGGTGGTCGAATCTTTTTTAAAAGGTGGGGCGAGTCCCATTAGAAGTTATATAGAGCCCATTTTTTTCACAATTATTCACAATATATTTACATTATATCATATGTACAAGAAGCATGATTGACACAATAAGCTGTTGGAACAGCGAAGTAGAATGGTGAGCAATATGCTACGGAGCAGCCAACATGCAGCGAGAGTCGATGCCGGGTGGGGAGGTGGTAAGTCGTCCATCCAACCACTCGGGTTGCATCAAATAATTGAAAATAATTTTGTTTAAATAATGTAAAAGGTAACTTTAGAGAAAAAAAATATGAACTAGTTATTCATAAATTTAAACCCAAATAAGTTAAATATGAATTAACTAGCCAAAATTTTAAATTGAGTAAGTTGAATGTGATCTAACTAGTAGAAATTTATAATGTAAGCATGTTAATGGTGGGTAAACAACAATATTAAATTTCATTATTACAATGATGTAGCAAAACATTCTCCAATGCATGAAATGTGGAAAATGAAATTAATATCATGTTTATAAAAACAAAGAGTAGTCTATGAAGGCTACAAATTCACTCGGAAGATAACGTAATTTCTAACATGAGTTTTGCCAAATCTAGTAGCAAATTTGGGAAATTTGGGTTACACTTGTCAAAATTCAGGATTTTGGGTGCCTAGGGGGTTTTTGATGGTGTTGAATCCATTTCCATCATCAAAAAAACAATTCAAACACTCCTATGATCAAATTTTTTGAAAAAATATTTACTTGATTCTGATGAAAAATAACTTTATAAACAAATTTGTAACCTCAATAAACAATGCCTAACACAAACCTAGAAAAATCCAAATATATATCAACAATTACATTTGCATTTTCACACATTTAGTTATCGTGGATTTATCCAATTACATTACCCATTATTCAGTTTATTTAATTGATAGGATCACTTCTCATCAAATGCATTTTAGAGTACATTTGAAAATTTAATTGATAGGACCACTTATCATCAAATGCATTTTAGAGTACATTTGAAAATTTTCAGTTCAACAGGATTCACTTAGGAAAAGCATGGTTAAACTTTGGCATTTGATTTGCAGGGTATCTCACTTAACAAAGCTTTCATATCAATCATTGAAATTTATCCTGGCCTCACAAACAAGTACAGTTATTACCAAGGGCGACGGATTGAACCTCTAAAATTGGCATCTATGAATATTCTATGTGAGTGTATTGCGCTTATTAAAGTCGATTGGTAATTACTAAAGATTCAAAATAAAAAATAAAAACAATACATATATTATCATTTTTTATATGTGAAGTACTGACTTTTCTTTCCAAATGGTAAAAATTCCTCAAAATATCATACGGGAATATGGGAAATGGCCCATTTCTAGTTTATTCCATCGCGTTATAGTGATTATCACTATTTGATTTCTTAGTATTTGTATTTATTTCCTTTTATAGTTTCAAACATCATCAAGTTTAGTAGTGATGTTTATTGAATTAGTTCCAATTTGTTACCAGGTCTACAAGGTTAACCACTTTGACTCGATACAAGGTCCAATTTTGTTTATGGTTTATTTATTTCCATTATTTTCTATTTTTCTTTATTTTTTAAATTTATGTTGTTATTATAATTATAATTTACTAAAATAACAATGGTACGAAATGATTTTTCTTATGATCTTTTTAAACATTTTTCTAAAAGAATAATTTAAACTCATTTTAAGATGAGTTTGAAGAATAAAATGGAAAAGAAGAAGAAGAAACTAAGGAAGAAGAGGAATAAGAATGCAATTTTTAGTTGTAATAGGAAGAAAATTATGTCCCAAGTCTCCCATTAATACTTTCTTTTCTAAGTGCACGTCTACTAATGGGGAATTAATCCCTAATGCCTTGAGTAACCTTCTTTGAATGAGGAATAAAAAGACTTTGACAATTAGAATGAGGAAAATGATGCTGATTCATAAACCTCTCCTCTGGGTCATGTAAAACACATAGGAACATAGAGAAGTATCTATTTTAAATACAAATTTGTTTAAAGAAAAAAATATGTTTTATGTATACCTTTTTAAAATCAAAGGAGTGCCACTCAAAAAACAATCCTTAATAAATCTTCAATACATTAGGTTGGTATATTTTTATTTCCAAAGAAGAGATATTTAGGAAGTTGTAGTATGAGAAGTTGTAGAAAAGGTCGATATCTCCTAGTTGAATATTTTTATGTGTAGTTACCATTAACAACCGGTTTTGATGTAGATTTCACTGAGGCACTCAAACCTAATGTTACATTGTGGAAAAAAAGAAAATTTGGAGTAATTTTGTGAAACATTAATTTTTATGGGTCAAATTAAAAATATGGAAATTTAGTAAGGTTTGTAGTGACTAAAATCACACTTTCGAAGTTAAGTCATTCAATTTGGACTTGTAAAGAAGTATGGGTGTGTATTTCAATGAACTTAGTCAATTATTGTAAAGTCATGGTTAGAAGCCAAGTTGGTAGCTCCATAACTTTATATGAAGAAATGGTTATTTGAACTTGTAAAACACTAACAAGGCTTTAACAAAGTTTCACTTTGATCATAGCACCCTCATGCACTCTTTGGTGTGCCTTTTATTATGGAAACTTATATATGCTCATGATTTTGAATGGAAAAATTAATATTTGAACGGAAATGGGCATTTTGACTTTGTTATATTCAAATGTTTAGAATGAAGTAATAAGAGGTCATATATGTCATCTAGTGTATTTAATTCCATAAAATTACATTTTATGGTGCTTGTGTATTGTTTCATATAATTGAACTCCATCAAACATTTTATAACTTAATGAGGGTTTTATGAAATATATTGTCAACAGGTTTAATTTATAGTTTTCAATCCATGTGACATGTTTTTTTCTTCGCCTACCTATGTAAATACATCATGATGTGATTATTGAAAAGTGTGGGAGGAGGAGGGAGGGGAGAGAGAGAGAGAGATTGAATCCTAGAAATGACCTATAGAGTCATAAGGTCATCAATCTTGAGCATGATGGAGGGCCTAGAGCATCCTTAAGGAACATGTCCATGCTTCAGAGTTCCTTCAACTATGCATAATTTTTCTTTCTTATGCATTTTTTCAAAATTTCTTAAAAGTAGGAAAAATAGTTGAGTGACACTAATAGATCTGATGGATTAGTACATAAGTTCATTGTAGTGTAATTATGTATCAGTCTAGATTTCATACCTTGGATGTACATGGTTTGGACCTAGAGTGCATTTTAGCACTCATAATGAACAATGGGAAATAATATCAATTTTTGAATTGGTGAACTTAGATTCCAATGCAAAAGATTTATTTTGGACAATTGAGTATGAATGGTTGTAGAAAATGTTCGTCGTCCTATGTAGGAATATTTTTATTTTTAGATATCATTAACTACAAGTCCTATTTTCATTTCAATAAGGCACTCAACCGTACATTTTACCATGAAAAAAAGGTAACTTTTTTTTCAATAGCATAAAGTTTTGTGTCAATTAAAAAAATGGAATCATATGAAGGAGTGTAATGGCTAAATATATACTCTCCAAGTTGAATAATTTAAATTGAACTTGCAAAATAAGGGTGGGCATGGATTTCATATAAGTTAGTCAATTTTTTGTAAAATCATGGTTAGATGATAAGTTGGCATATCCATAAAATTCATAGGAAAATGGTTCAATTTTTTTGGTTATGTTGTCTTGTGAAATGCCAATAAGGCTTCATGAAATAAGTATTTTTATTTGACACAAATTTTAAATGATCAATTAATTGTGATTTATCTCATGATAAGTGATTGAAATATTCCAGTATAGTGCATCCACCTAAGGAAAATCAATCTCATCTTGCTCTTATTCATCAATCCATTCTTTATCATTTTAGTTACTTTTTATTAATAAATATTGTTTTCCTCATTAATTGGTTATGTTGTTTCATTGTTATGATTTGAGTAATGAGTTACTGAGCTGCCAAGGTAATGGCTTATCCATCACCTTATAAGTATAATTTTATAGACATAATATTCTATCATTTGGTTATGAATGATTTCATGTGCAAAGAGATGAATGAATGACAAAAATGCTAATGCAACTTCATTTAAGTGTAAGAAGTAAAAATTAGTTTCAATATCATAAGGAATCAAAGAGGGATGTAAGGGGAACTTAATAGACTAAAAAAAGAGAACTTGTTGAGAAAACTCCAAGCTCAAATAGGTATGTAGAAAAGTGGATGATAAACCATCTGGCCAACTAAGAAATGAATGCAATGACAACAAAATTTCTAGTTCAATACAAAGAAAAGGAAAATCTTGAGACTCAAGGTGTTTTAGTTAAATAAAGAATGAGGAAGTGGATATCGAAGTGATGAAAATTCTTTTCTTGGTTCAATCTTATTTTGAAATTCTCACTTGAGTGAGAAATATGTTGTAATTTTTAATTTTTCCAAGAAAAAAAGTTAAATTTTGGAATGCCAAGTTAAGCCATGTTTGCTTGAAGAAAACTATGAATAGGGTTTCTTCCATCAAGTTTGTCTCTCTTAAATAAATTAGTGGTTTTTGTTCTTTGTATGATTAGAGTTTTTTTTTAATATAAGTGTAATAATTGTTGCACCAAGTCAAGAAGAGAACATTGTAGATGTAAGTGGTG
The DNA here is from genome assembly GCA_000404065.3 of Pinus taeda. Taxonomy (NCBI): domain Eukaryota; kingdom Viridiplantae; phylum Streptophyta; class Pinopsida; order Pinales; family Pinaceae; genus Pinus; species Pinus taeda. The sequence goes on along the minus strand of APFE030459565.1, from coordinate 8,669 downwards.
AAGTAAATATGGGTGGCAAAGAAGCATTGCAAGAGTAGTGATCTAAATCATTCATTGGAATATCTTGTTATCAATACAAAGATATGGTACTATATCTTGTTATGCAACATATTTGTTATTAGGGCAATTATTTATGCAAAAGTATATGATTCAAAGAAATTTTGGTCAACATAGTTGTTTGAAAACTGAATCAACATTTAATTAACATTTGATTGATCTATTTTTTAATAAGAATAACTATGCATTTATTTAGGAAATTAAGTTTATTTAAAACATAAATAATAATGTAATAAGATAAAAAAAAGGTGGAATTTTAGAACGAATTAAATGATATTATTCATTTATATGAGCAAAGAATATGGGTGTATGATTTAAAGGTCTAGTTAATACTAGTTTATTATTTCAATTTTAGATGATCATTAAATTTGTGACACGTTTTTTCTTTCCTTGAAATAAAATTCATCCCATGCTTAATCCCATAAGCAAGCATGAGATTGTTAGTACCTTGCCATTCTTTATCAACAATAAACTCATGAAGAGCAGAATCAACAATTTATCATAAAAGAGAAAACATGTCACAAGTAGGATTTGAACCTGGGTGGAAAGGAAAACCTTTCTCCTCTCAACCACCCACACTAGACCCAACTGATCATTTATGACAAATATTATTTTCTAATTTATTGGTTTTAATGAAATGATGCCTGCTAATACATAGTTAAAACCAAATTTATCTTCAAATATAACAATGTTAAAGGGTAAAGAAATATTAATAAAAAGTTTAATTAAAATATTGCATAGGGAGAAGAGAATTGATGCATACTATGTCTTCCTAGAGATTTATGGTTTGCACGAGGCTCTCATGGCAAGTCTTGAAGGATTCCAAAATGTTGTAATTGGTAAATCACAACAAAAACGATCCAAGATGTATTCTACAATAAAAAGAGGCAAGAAATCCGCTAATGAATCAAAGTCCAAAGATAACTAAGATGAGAGCTTAGAGAAAAGCAATCAAATACCAAGTAAATATGGCAATCAATAATCACACCATTTCAAAGCCTATATTCCATAAGAAACTCATATACCAAAATATGAGATTACCTCAACCAAAATAGTAGAAAATATTCAATATATGTAGGATCATGTGATCGTAAGAAATTTAATGGGAATCTAGCAAATGGAAAAGGCATTAATATGGTGGATCATAATATTATAAAAGCCAAAAAAACATGTATATCTCAAACTAGGCTCTAAGGGATTATTCACAACTATAATTAACGATCTGTAAGGCTAGGAAACATAATTCAGAATAACTTATATTTCTTCAACTTAGCTAGACTATATCTTAGATATTGGATTCAGAGGTTTGTCCCAAATAAATAATACTTTATAAAAACATTGATATGGATATGCCTATACTATTTTGAATAGTAATTTTGGGAAGAGGTGATGTTAGAGGGTATAAACAACACCTTGGGAACATTTATAATAGCTTTACACACAATAAAAATGAAGGTATACATTATGCTAGAGTATTTGTTTATATGAATGTTTCCAATCCACTTACATCATCAATATGTCTGAGCTATCATGACACTACATGGTTTCAAAATTTGACTATGGGAATATTCCATATAGGTTTCAAATATGGCAGGAACATGAGAACCTTTTGGATTTCCCCCTCAACTAGGCTTAAAACCATCCCGAGGCCCAAGTTGAAAAATACTAAAGGATTTAAGAAGGCTATAAACAAAATAAATTCTAGTATAAAATCCATTATTAACACCAATTCCATGGGAACAAAATCACATAATCATTATAACGAATTATCTAAGTATGATAAGGAAAATCTAGAAAGAAAACCCCAAAATTAGGAGGGGCATATACTCAAGTTATGAGAAACAAAAGAGATAGGATTTGAGCATATTAAGAGAAGGAAAATCAATGAAGTACTAAAAGAAAATGCATAGATAATAGAAGTAATTAAAAAAATCTCATACTTGGAAGAAGAGGAAGACATGGACTTACTCTTAACCTACAAATCCTTGCGACAAATTGGGATGCAAGAAACCTCAAATCTATTCCCAAGCAAAAGATCTAGGAATTAGTGAAAGACTATATCAGAAACTAGAAACTCTAAGCAACAAAAGGTACAGTACACAACCAAAATGTTTATCTTGTTTTTAAGACAAATTCCCCTAAGGAAAATCTAAAAGAAAATAAGGAAGACAAAAAAAAGGGGCCAAAGAAGCAGCAAACAACTATTTCAATAATTATGAGAAATCTTAGTAAATTCAGGGAGGATAGCCTTGATTATAGAGAAGTTCCAACACTCACCTTTACATCCTCAATGAATTCAATTTCATGCAATGTTATAGGCCTTTATGGTAATTGTAGTGTTGTTTTAATCAATCCTAATTGATCAAGGCTGCAACATGTAATTGTAAACCCAGGGTAGGTCTTGTTGTTTCAATGGAGTTCACACTGTCTATGTCGATACACTACAACCAAGAATGAGAAAATGCAGAAAATAGTAAAATATGTCACTGAACTAAATTGTTGAATCAAACTATTCATGTAGACCAAAAAAACACTCTATAGAATTAATCACACTTCACAACTATCAAAGTAAAGGCGCGCCACACGGGAACTAATAACTACTCTAGCTGGTTACTGCCATTCTGTTGATTAACTCAGTGTAACAATATAATGTAAATTGGAACAACATCAAATGTAACCCACAATTGTACAACAACAACAAGAAACCATAAATCAATTAGCTAAACTAGAATGTACACTACCTCTATCACTGTAGTCCCTTCCAAAGAGGAGGGCCCTCCTTAGTAGGGCACATGAATAGCACAAAAGTAATGAACGACTCAGCTGAAGAGAAATAACAGCATCATCATGCTAATTAATCTTAAAAATAAATTTAGAGTTACAGAAGAAGAGTAACAATACTTTTCTATATGTCGTGTCCTTGTACATGAGAGATCGAGTTCCTTTATAGTCATTACATACCCAAAATTAGAAATAGATCAATCATGAGAATCTCATGATTCTCACGTTGATAAAAAATAAAATTAGTTACAACCTATTTCTAAATACAAATATACATTAGTTAGGATTGCAACAGCTTGTGTCCGTTGCTTCCAAAATAAACAATTCCTACTACCGACAGTTGTTATGTGGAATAGTATCCACATTTGCTAGCTTTGGCGCAACAACATCTAGTCAATAGCAGTTCGGGATGTTACGACATCACTGGTGACAACACCCTTGGTGTAACAACGGACTCTTGTATCAACGTGTAGTGTAACGACATCCTGTAACAGCGTCCAATGTGTAATAGCAGACTGTAACAACATCCAAGGCATAACAACGAACTATTCTACCCTTCTCTATAGTTAATCCATGCTACCTGTCCGCTTCATAGCTTTGTTTTTGCAAGAAATCACCTGTAAAAAGGAAGAGCTTCCAAAATACTTCTTCTATACTCTCTCAATTAGCCACACAAAGGAATAAAGCATCGTATTATTTAGTAAAATATGGAAAAGTAACATGACAGTAGAATAGGTTATAAAGGTGAGAAAACAAGGAAATTGATCATGTAAAGTCATAGGCCTAGAGGACAGAAGGGTCAAAATTGTGGAAAGAATGTGCAAAAAATAGGTAAAAAACCACACCCAACATCTCCCTGTGACTGAGGCAACTGCATGTCCCCATGCAAAATCTCAGCTCCTCCTAATGTACCCCCAATGCAAGTTTGTGAAATTGTAGGCACCAGAAGTGCCTTCACCCAGAGCTCTGTACCCTTGAATGGCCATCAACTGACGTGGCCAAGATTCATCTTCATAGGTACATAGGTGGTAGTTTGGCCGATACTCCTCTATTGGCAACAAAATTAAAGGAAATTTGAATCTGAGCCCAATCTAGAACTCCCCCAATGTCTGCATGATCCAAGCATACTCAGGCACCTGTGTAACAACAGTGAGAAAGTTCCTGTACTCAAAAGGATCCCCTTCTTGTAACTCAACGCTACAAGCCTTGGTGTGCTTAAGACATCTTGCTAGTGCTTATATTTTCATATTTGCATATAGGTTGAGGCAGATCCTCACGATCCTTTTCCTATAGATGGCCAATTGTTCCCTGATCTCTCAAGTGCTCAGGAATATCTTAGGCTCACGACTGAGTTCATAAACCATCACTGGTTTGGCTCTGACCCACAATGTTGTTCTCTCCTTGTTAGGTTCTGCTAATTTCATGGCCAAATGCCACTCAATATGATTCCTCATAAATGAAAAGAAGGCCCGCAACTGTAAATCTCCCATATGGAGAAGACACTTGCTACCATCTTCGTGCTGACATATTCGCACATGATATTATACAAAAACAACTTGCACAGCAAGCTCTGGTCATCAAAGTCACGATAACGAAAAATCTCAAGAAAAGTACGGGTTAAAGAACTTAAATAGGACCTATTCTCAAAAACTGTTTTCAATTGAAACAAATAATAACGTTCCCAAAGGAACACTGGATATCACGGGGATGATCGTCTTTGTTATCTCAAAATCAAGCCCTGGAAGGCTGCAAACCAGGAAGACTTCAAGTAACTGTTTCAAACCAATCTTTTGACTAAGGCTTAGCCTCCTTAGCCTGAGAGGGCTCTCTCAAAGGGTTATTGATTTTGACTAATAATTGGATGGCTAACTCTTGTGGAACAACATTGACAAATATGAAGGCTTGATAAACATTACATAAGTTTCCATTGGGCCTATGGAGTCAATCATACTTCAGTAAACAATAATACTGTCTTTACATAGAAGTCAGGGCATTTAGCATTTGGATGTTCAGAACACAACTCATATAAAACCACAGTTTCATAAACTGCATACAG
>APFE030459559.1:0-50328 GCA_000404065.3 Pinus taeda | reverse complement strand
AACAATGGAGCCACTGTCGTAGCGGTAGTCCCTGCCGGGGTTGAGAAAGTGTAGTTCTTTGAGTTGCATCTCAATTGTCTTGAGCATACGGGCAAATTTGCAAGTGAGCGTTTATTGAACATAAACTATGAAACACAACCAAAACCAATTTGAAAGAGAAAATTGATAAAAAAAACTCTAATGAGTATTTGCAGAGCCCAGAACCTTCACACCAAAATGTAAAAGAAATAGGCCACTGCTCAAATAGTCCTCACCAAAATGTCAAAGAAATAGGCCACTGCTCAAATAGTCATAGGTTAAAATGTAAAAGAAATAGGCCACTGCTCAAATAGTCCTCGGTTAACATTAATCTATGTGAGTGGTTTTTCAAAGAAATAGGCCACTGCACAAATAGCCTTGGGTTAGCATTAATCCATGTGAGTGATTTTTCAAAAAAACAAGCCACTGCATAAATAGTTTGGCCTATTCTTACTTGGTTCAGTGAAGATCACAAGCCCGATATTATTGCAATAACAATACCATTAAATACAAAGAGTTCAATTTTTCCATTACCCCAATCAGATCCTGCGCTGCCGGCCTCAAACTTGAAAAACAATAAAGCCTCGTAACACTGTTCATTAACCAAAGATACAAAAATAATATCGAGTCTGGAGAGCAAGATAGAGCGAGCAATTGTCATGTGATTTCTAACCCCCAATGCTCGCAGCGTGATTCTTTCTGCATTCTCCGCAGCGCACACCCTTCCTGCACGCGGTGTCTCCTCCTCTTGCAGTTGCACGCGGTGTCTCCTCCTCTTGCAGTTGCGGCTGCTTCGGCCTGTTGCAATATTTGAGAGGGCCGCATTTCTTCATTGGATGTTACAGATTGGGGCTGAATCTGTACGGATCTTGTTACGAGGGTCTCTGATCTCCGATGTAAAGACACAGATCTGAAATCACCTGCGCCCAAGTCCTTCACCTGTATATATCTTTGCAATCCCATAGAACTTCTATTGAAAGACAGAAGGAAGAGATTGGCATCCAAAGCTGTACCTGTTCACTTTCCTTATTCATTTGCACCGCTGAACCTCAGGTTATATTTAACAAATTTCTGGGCTAAATTTTGTCTTAATAAGTTAATCCCGTTCTGTGCATTACTAAAAGTAACCATCCACAGTATTTCTGAATTGAAGCGAGATCGCTACAGCAAATCGTTATTAATAGCGCAACCCATGTCCTTCCACTATTATTCCAATACAAATTGTACGATCTAGAGGCTATTTCTATGAGAAATAAACAATGATTCCAATACAAATTGTACGATCTAGAGGCTATTTCTATGAGAAATAAACAATGAGGGATAACTCACAGGACTAATAGAACATTGCGAGGGCCCTAGTCCTGTTGTGATTTAGACGTAATCTTCACGAAAATCTAATCATATAAGCCAAAACCTAATGGACCATAAATATCTCGTTGAACCTCATAATGGCGAACATGCGGTCCCTACATGGAGATGCCATGTAAAAAAATTATAGGAAATGAGTTGGCACAACACAAAAAGAAGCCTGGGCCTTATACATCAAGGAAGATGGTAAGGAAAAATAATAGATACCACGTTTGCACAAATAATATAGGGGGTTCTCGTTTAATTTCTAGACTTCCTGATATGAATTACATCTCTGCGCACTGGGGATGATATTAGATTTGAATGAGCAGGTTTTAGATACACAACGTGAAGACTCATTATCATCCACAACTTTGATTAGGTGGTTGTTCTTAAAATCCGATCAGTCCTTTCCTACATGTAATTGCTTTTGACCACTGGTTCAATTTTCTTAGTATTTAAGTCTGAATCCTCATGTTCTTGCATCATTGCATGGCATCTAACAATTCGACTCATGGAATCGGGCCATTGCTTTGCAATTTGATTTTTAAGCACTGAAATTCTCTTAAAATAAGCTATCTTTGAACTGTACGAATGGAATTGTCAATATCCAATGCGTTAAAAATTTATTTAACATGATATAAAGTGAAAAAACTTTCTATTAAGTTTCTTTTTTGGTTCAAACTAATGCCAGCAGTGATATCGATCGCTACAAAATTGTTTTAAAATATTATTAAAATATAAAATCCCTACCGATTTGATGGGAGAACCTGACAACGGAGAGTCAAGCAATCACCATTATAAGTATTCTACCATGGCATCATAAGTATTCTACAACTGCATCGCATTTTATCTATTTATATGGTCTATTCTACAACTGTATTGCGTAGTGCAGGTAGTATATTTATAATGCTGGTCGTATTAGTATATTTATAATGCTGGTCGTATTTCACTGCAACAGTTCAGTGTCCTGGTTCTGCCATTCATGTTAAAATTTAAATACAACATTTCTGGTATATTCAAGTAAAAGTTTGATATATGAAAATTATATTCAAAGAAAGACATGATTAATGACTGCTCCTAGATAGTGCAGGTTACGAGGAAAGTTGCAACCTTAGTTGTTCACGCAAAATGGGAAAGGAAAACTAAACCCAAAACCAGCATAGGTGATAATTCTATATGAAATGATTCATCATAATAAATACAAATACAAGAAGGAAAAGAAGGCTGTAATATGGCTACATGGCCGTTAACCAATGTAACACAGTACCAATCACAACAATTATAATATTACCATTAATTATAAAGACGAACGAACTGAAGAAGCCATCAGTTCATAAGAAACATAAACTTTTAATTTACCAAGAACCCATCAGGGCAGAATCTCTATATTTAACGAACAACAATCGAAACTGAGAAAAAACTTAATTGAAACATAGAAAATTATAGTTGGAAAATTTACATGCTTTATAAGAAAAGCGAAATTAGAAAATGGGTAAAGTTCTGTAAGCAAGTACTGTCGATATACCAGATAGAGTAAATCTTTAACATAGCCTTTTATCTAAAACGTAAAAGTTGCTAAATTCATCTTTTAACCAATTGTAAATGTTAATGCTAAGATAAAAAGTAAACAAAGTTCTATGTAGGAAGCACAACCGAAATCCAAGCATGTTTAAAGATCAGCGCGTCCGGAATTTTCACGATTTGTTTCCTATTCATATCCATTCTTAAAGCCCTAGTCTATGCATAGCAAATGTGTTAAATAACTATGAAAAGTACCTCGAATATATACAAAGAATAATAGAGTACTTAAGCTCCCGGATTAACATGTAGTACAGGTAACCTAGACTTCTGGAGATTTCGAAAAGACTATAGTCTCAGTCTCAGCCCAGATAACAAGATTTAGAATTTCGAACTTATAAAAAAGCCATCAAGACTCTTTTTAAAAAAAAAATTACCAAGTTGAGAGAAAAATCTCCGAGCCATAACTAAAACAGTGCCGGACAAATTGAAGAATAAATCAACTAAGGAAATAGTGAGCTGCAATGAAGCTCTACATAGAAAGATACTTAAAAAAATGCTATAAGTAATTTGAAAATTGATAACTCTCAGTCTCATACTCAACAACTGAATAAATATGAAATCAATCTGAAACCCTGAAATTATTAAATGAAAAACCCTCGTATCAATAAAGAAATACAGTATCAATAAGCTCAATCCATACATTTTAAAGGTTCAATGTATGTATATGACACAAAGATGGCGGCCTGAGCACAACGCCAAAACTTTCAATATTTGAGCCGAAGCCTTAAAGTTCTTATAGCTTCAAGAAAAAAAACCTAACAGTGGAGTCATAGCTCCAGAAACCTCGAAAATCTATACAGAAGTAATACCAAAGTCATTTAGCTCGGACAACCTGGTCACAAGACCTTGTGATAGAAAAGGTCAAAAGTGAGTTAGAATACCGGGTGCTGGTCAAGCTAGTTCCTCCAACAATGAAGCCGGTAGGAGGGTTTTGCGCCACGGCGCCGAGCCAAATCGGAATAAACCTTATGACAAAACAATGGGGACTTGAGTTAGGAGTTCTGCATAAGATAACAGAGACTCTAATAATTCTAACCCAGAAAAATAAAGAAGAATAAGCAGAAATACAAAACCTAAGTATTCTGAATATCAACACTAACACTTGGTTGTTCACTATGGCGTCGAACTTGGGAATTAAGTCACACCCCAACAACCAGAAATGCACCTGTGATGCCGACCCTGAAGCCGAGACGGTGGGGCAAGTGTTTTGAGTCCGCCGAAATCCATGCCGAGTCACAGGTAACCTACCAGGGTGACCAGAAAACATGAATCTTAATCTGGCTGACAAGTATAGTCAACAGAAAAACAAGAACAGGAAACACATAGAGGAATTACCCACCAAGGTGAGTCCTCGCTGCATCAAGCCTGTGAAAAATCTAAAGAATTCAGTCGAACAACTACCACCTATAAATAAATGACCGAAGATGTTAATGCCAAATACTCATTAAATAGCAAATGAAAACCCAGAATAGTATAGAAAGCAAAAACATCTTTAAGCCACCGCCATACCTGTGGATAGGTTCTCCTAGTTATAGCTGCCTCTGAGAGGTGAGAAGTCGATGTGGGTGGTCAGAGAATCTGATATTACCAATAATACCAGATGCTGGAAGAGTCAAGGGTCCGCCATCGCTGGAACAACTTGCAGAGCGAAACTCTCTCCTGATGAAAAATGCAAATGGAAGACTGAAGGTAGCACCATTTCATCATCTTCATCAATGGTGTTGATGAGATCTCTTCTGCAGTAAGGTACTTCTCGGACAAGAAACTACTCTTAGATTTAGTAATTAACAATTGGTCACCATGCAAACCGCCACATGTCACCAACATGCAAATCATTTTAATGCATTTTTGAAATTTCAAAGTGACTATCCTAAGTTTCATTAAATATGCAGTTGTTAAATTTCAAACAGTTTATCCTAAGTTTCATCAAAATCATGCAGTCTCCCCGGCAATAAGAGGTGCAATCTGAAACTTTGGATAAAAATTTGTTTGCAAGCATATGAGCAAAAAAATTTATTTCAAAACATTGGTTTAAACTTAACATGTACAAAAAAATTTATTTGGTCAAAGTTAATTAATAGCTGGTCAACGATCTATCGATCGCTGTTAGTCCCAGGCGGGGACTAATAAGTCAACTTGAAGAAAAATATTTTGTTTTGTGCTTCTCACCATTGCTTTGTGAAATGTAATTAAATCCTTTGAATGAACGTGATTCTGGGTTGTGTGAAGATGTGTGGAGTAGTCCCTGCGTGGCAGGGTGTATATGGCAGAGTGGCGTGGCTTAAATAGCCAGCCACTGTGTGAAGTAAAATTTGTGTAAAGCCCTCGTGGAGCCGATGTGGAAGGGCGATGTTGTATCTAGAGCAGTGTCAGAGAGTTGGCTAGTGGTCATGGTGTCGGCCGGGCACCCAAGTGGAAAAAGGGCGGATCCGAGGCTAAAGGTCGAAAGACCTGTGGAGTTACAAATTGAAAAGTGAAAGTCGTGTAGTTTGAAGTTGAGTGAAGAGCAATCGAAGAAAGGAGGTAAGTCTGTCGTGGACAAATGTTGTGCTGTCTGTATCGAGCCTGCAGTAGCTGTGTGTTTGGGTGAAAGATCAAGAGCATAAATTTGTTGGTTTCGTGCTATTGTCTGTAAATTTGTTTCCGAGAGGCTTTCAATAAAATCTTTGCAGATCAGTGGGAAGATCCGTTCAAAGCCGTGGACTTGATGAAAGATTACTTAACCGAAGAAAGGAGGTAAGTCTGTCGTGGACAAATGTTGTGCTGTCTGTATCGAGCCTGCAGTAGCTGTGTGCTTGGGTGAAAGATCAAGAGCATAAATTTGTTGGTTTCGTGCTATTGTCTGTAAATTTGTTTCCGAGAGGCTTTCAATAAAATCTTTGCAGATCAGTGGGAAGATCCGTTCAAAGCCGTGGACTTGATGAAAGATGACGGTGGAAAGTCGATTGCGGCGTGTTGTGTGCTGCTTGTGAAGACCTGGAGTCTTTTTGCAGATTGAAGAGTGTTGAAGAGGGTTGTGGATGTCGTTGAGTGCGGAGCCAGTTGAGTGATTTGTGGAGGTGATTGTGTTGTTTTGGTGCGGCTGCGTGACCCGTAGAGGGTCGAACCATGACGTGGATGTTGGTAGAGTGAACACTGCTGCCCCATTTCAGAGCGATTAAACACATCTCTGTGCCTACGTCCAGTTTGAAGCGGTGAAGTTATCAGTGCTCAATCCTTATTTCAACCGGTCACGAAGTAGCGTGTCCATGGCAGATGCTGTAGATCTGCCAAACTAAGAAAATCCCCTGCTAGGTATTTGCTTTGCGAAAGACTTTCCTCATAAACTTCAAGCAATTTGTTCAGCTTCCCAATGCAGTATTTCACAGTGGCCTCATCTGGCGGACCAAAAATGAAACTGTTCAGCTTTCCCAGTGCAGTATTTCACAGTGGCCTCATCTGGGGGACCAAAAATGAAACTGGCATAGATCCCGGTTATGATTGGAGTCGCCAAAGTTAAATTAAGGTAACTTAAAGTGGCACGAAATCAGCAGACAAACTGATTTGTTGGATGGTCCGTGGAGGCCTTTGCGGTAAGTCGAGGGCAGAAGTACCAAGTAAATGAACACTTATCCACTTACCCGGGAGCTGATTTTTTTGGCGCTCTAGCCACCCATTTCCTGCTCGTGTTTAGAAGCGAAGAAAAATAAACTGAATTTCAATTAAATGCAGAGGTTAAATTCACAAACCTTGAACATGAAGGACATACCTCAAATTCTAAATGATGATCTACTGCACTATTTGTCTAAAAATTGTCCAGAGCAGACCTTTAAAGACAGCCTAGATTTAATTTTAGATTTCTTTCTTAACTGGGTAGATCAGGAGTTAGCTCGAATTTAAGATAGTTCAATCTTCTTCTATAAATAGTATATATTTTACATGAATACTATAGTTCAATATTATGAGTTCTCAATACCATGGGTCAATACCATGACTCATCTTCATTTTGTTGTTCTTTTATTTTTAGTGTTATTTTTATATTTTTATTTTATTTTGATATTGTAATGATCTCAACAATATCAAGAACCCATGGCACCCAAAATCATAGACTTTACAACTATAAGCCAAATTTTCAAAAATTTATTTTACTTTTTGAAAATAAATTGTTAATTTATTTTTAGTTTTCCTATGAACAATACTAGTTTTAGCACCATGAAAAAGATTTATTTATTTGATCTCTACATGAAACTTTCACTAAATTCAAAGAAAAAATTACTTATGTAGAATAGAATGAAAAATCCCACATACCACGTGATCTCCTTGTGACCCATATCAAAAAGATTTCCGTGAAATCTCTCACCCATATGCCCTTGAACTAATACTCTCATTAGTTTTCTTTCTAATCCCATGGGAAATAATCAATGTGCTAATCCAATTTGTTTTACATTATCAAAGGAATGCATTTTTTTTCAAAAATAGAAAATTTCTCAACTAACTATATTCCTCAAGCCATACATTATCAAAGGAATGCAATTTTTTTCAAAAATAAAAAATTTCCGAACCGACTATATTCCTCAAGCCATTATTAATGTTAAATCAATAAAATAATCTATTTGTGGATTTCATGATGAGTTCCTAAAACATACTTCAAAGTAATCTCTCAGCGAAGTTATTTTTAATCCTATTAGTAAGTCCACTTCCAGCTATACCTATGTTAGAATAATTTTGTGTCATGATTAAATAGTCAATTATCTCCTCACTAAGTTTACAAAGAGCACATTTGTTCCGCCCGTTCCAATTGTTATTTTGTAATCTATCACAAGTTAATATTATGCTCAACATTAAACACTATACAAACAAGGGAGCCACTGCCGTGGCGGTAGTCCCTGCCGGAGTGTGCCACAAGAACAATACAAAATTGTAATTAACAACATTGGTTGACATTTATTCTATTTCATTAATCATTCATCATTCTTTTAGATCTATCGTAAAAATTAATTGCAGTTAATTAGATAGTTAATTGCAGTTAATTAGATTGAAAAATAAAATTTGCCAATATAAAAAGGATATAGAGGTGTATACCTTTAGATGTATCATAGAAATTAATTGCAGTTAATTAGATTGAAAAATAAATTTTGCCAATATGAAAAGGATATAGAGGTGTATATTAGTTTTGAAGATATTTCATAAGTTTTTAAATTCATCCAAATATATTAGGGTTGACACTGTTTTGTAAGTTTGATAAATTGACCTGAAAGCTACATAAATTTTATCAGGTTGAGGACCACCTTGAAATATCAACAATATTTCGGTACTAAAGATACAGCAATTTCAATTAAAAAACCGGACTGAAACATGTATACTCACAAATTTCTGCTATATATTCACAAATATATCCTGCTTATACAGATCCATGTCTTCTATTTATAGGCTACAACTACAATCTAAGCATTGGATCAAGGTTAAAGATCCAATCTTTAGCCACTCATGAACCTAAATTCATTACAGTAATATTCACCTGATATCAAACATCATGGCTCGTATGTTGAACACCTTATGTATAAGAAAAGGCTCTTATTCTAGGATTTCCCCTTATGTACAGTATGGACATATGAGACGCAATTGCTACTTTGCTACTTTTCTCTTTTGTATATATATTTCTATATATTTTGCTCCACTGGACTGTTATTTTTCAGACACGTCACCAAAATTTTAGAAGTAGAAAAAAACGGAAAAGAAGAAGAAAATCAGAATGCGGTAAAGGATGTAGCTAATAGCACAGGATGGGGCTCCTTCTCCCGAAGGAGATGCGTCGAAGAAAAGGAAATAGGAGAGGACGAAACCTGATCAGGGGTTGCAGTCAATGATTCGACTAGACTCCAAACTACCCAATTTATTGGAGCCAAGAATAAGAAATATGGATTTATCATTGACTAGACTCCAAACTACCCAATTTATTGGAGCCAAGAATAAGAAATATGGATTTATAAGGTGTTGATCTGTGAAGAAGCCAAAGTCCTCCCTGAAAAAGTGATCAATATATCAGAATCAAAGTCCTCCCTGAAAAAGTGATCAATATATCAGAATCAAATGTCTGAGAAGACTTAAGAAAATTCAGACAGTGAATCTTACACGACTCTTTTGCTAAGAAATCCTCCATACTCATTCTCCAGAGCTTGTGGCGAGTCCCAGTTGAACAGTGTAATAACTCTAACATAAACATATATTCTATTTTCTTTGATATGACAAAATGTAATTTATTAAAAAAACGAAACAAATTATAATAATTATGAAACCAAAAGAGAAAGATAATAATTCTATATTAAAAAAAATTACTCAATTTAATAGCTTTCGTCTTAGTATTTAAAATAAAAAATTATCGTTCCTTAAAACATGTTTTCTATTACATCTAAATTAAAAAATACCAATGTCATTTTATATCTAAAAATAAAAAATATTTTATTAATTAACAATAATATTGAATATCCACATAATTTTAGATATCATTTAAGTAAATAAAAGCATAAAGCTATGCAACTAATCCTATATCTTAGGATAACATTTATGCATTCCCCGAGGGCACCATGTTAAAAATAGAATTAAAATCACAGCATGTTGCCCATCTCTCCATATTTTTTTTTTATGGCGAGTCATTCTCTGGAACTTACCTTCCTTCACCTCTCATTTCGGGATTCCATGTGGATGTCACGTGAATGTTAGGTGAGCTTATTTGCTTCCAGGATCTAAAAAATTTAGTGGCTAGTTCAAAAACGCTTTAGCTTCATTTTAAATAAAGCGATGTTTAAAATAAATCCCATATCATACTCGTATATATTTTGAGCACAGAGCGGATGGTTTGTTCCAACATAGAATTTACATTAATTCAACATCGTTCAAGCTTCCATGAGGAGTAATTTTATATATTGTAACGTCTTTACAGCAAAGTTTGTTCTTCAAACTCTGAAATGAACCCTGTGTGTAGCTTCAACCTTATTTAAAACTGCAAAGTGTTCTGAATTGAAGTTCCGCCGGTTATTCTCGCCACGCTCAAGACAAGGAAGCCCTAGCAAACGCAGCGGTGGTATTCGGATGTTGAACTGCGCGTAGAGCGTGAAGGTGTACAGAAAAGGGGGATCGCCCTGGGCAGGAGGTGCGTATGGTATAATTTCATCCTCTAATCATACAAAAAAATCAAGCTGTTATTCCACTGCCACTTTTTACACCAACATACAATATGAGCACCTTAACAAAAATTCCATTACCTCGGAAAATCTCATGTTCATTGCGCAGTGGAACGACCCTGTATATACCTGCATCAAAACTCAGATCGCTGCTATAGTCAGAAAAATACTACCAACGAACTTTAAATTAATAACTGTATGAGCTGAGTCTTAATACAATTTATAGAATAATCGAGGCAAGCCGTAGCCAAACTATAGAGTATCAGTTATTATTGATGCTGCTATAGAGAAGCGTCCTAATATACATCAAGTTAAACATTACATAAAGCCCGAGGAACACCCTCGTCAGAAAAATACCATCAGCTAGTTAACATATAAAGCTTTGACAGGGACAGGCTTCAGGAAGGCTAGAGGGTCCCCAATGTCCAACGGGTCCAGCAGCGCCATAATCATATCTAAAATCAATTAAACTATCTGGGTATTAACTCTCTAAGTTGGTCACTGAAGAGGAAACTAGGAACGCCAGAACCCTTAACTGTAAAAGAAAGCAGAACCCTTAACTGTAAAAGAAAGCTTGCACATACCTGAGGAACCATGACAGAACAACCTCGAACCATGACAGAACACCGGAGGTTGTGCTTGACTTCCTTGAGCGCCAGAGGACCCAGGCAGAACCTGTAACAAAATCCATGATCAGCATTACTATTATGGCAGTAAACAAAGAAGCAACCCTTTCCTCTTCGAGACAAATCTTATAAGAAGGGAATTTACCTGTCACGGTTGCGCGTAAAGCCGAATCTACAGCCATGAAGCCGCTCTCTAGTTGCAAAGAAACCGCACAAGAAAGATTGCGATGGGATTCCTGGAACGAGCAACGCTTGGGAGTACAGTAGGATGGTTCTGTATTAATATAAATCCCATCGTAATTCATATGGTGTATCTACTTCAACGTGTAGGACATGCACAAAATAGGACATGCACAAAAGAAACGTGGCAGGGGAGTCGAAACCCTTTACCTTAAATTTTCTTTCTAAAGTTTTCAAAAAAATATACAGGCGTTTATACAAGCGACTTTAAATTTTTTATCCTAAGTTTTCAGAAAAGTCCGGCAATAAGAGGTAGAAATATAAACTTTGGATAAAAATGTATTTGATCAGCACATTTTATTTCAAACTTTGGTTTAAACCTGACATGTACCGAAAATATTACTCGGTCAAAGCAAATTAATGGCTGGTCAGCGATCTATCGATCGCTAATAGTCCCAGGCAGGGACTAATAACTTCAATTTATGAGGACATTTTTAATTCCAAATCTAGCACAACCCACGGGGGATTCACCCTATTTTCCAATATCTCGTCATTTTAATACATATAAGGGTTTTAAAATTATGAAAGGAAAATTCAGAATATTGTAGGTATTTTTTGGGAGGGAAGGGTGAGGGTCAAAGGAGGGGGAATGTATTGTATTGATGGGTTTGAAGGAATTGAGGTGTATAAAAGGGTTTTTAGTAAAAATGTATTTTTTTGTATTAGAAGAAATTATTTTGAGGGGATGATTATATGAAGTATTTATCAATATCTAGGGAAATAATCATATTCTTGAATTTCTATATATCAAGTTATTAAATTTATATTGTTATACTTTATGTAATTTAGAACTTATGATTGTGCCCTTCCATGATCAAAGATTTTTCACAAGATAGATTAATAATATGATGATCTTATTCAAGATATAATGATTAACCGAGAGCCTTTAATGAGAGAGAGAGAGAGGGATGATGATGATGATGACTTGATGTAGTAGCCTTCCTTCAAGATGAATGGGGATACTTCAATCTTCTTCCTTGTGACATTTCTTATATCCTTCCTTGTGTCCTTTCTGCAAATGAGGTCCTCCAAAGTAATTTTGATGAATGTATTCCACTTATGCCAACAAGAGTGATATTCAAACTACCTTCTCCTCGCATTACCTCTTATACCACATTGAGAAATCAACATGAAAGTGATTAGGGTTGATTTCACTTTGACTTACTAATTTCTTATGATTATGTGTTTCCTTATTATTATTTTTATTCTGGTATGATAATAAAAAAATTAGCAAAACCATAAATAATGAATATAAAAACAATACAATGAACATAAGAGATATATTGCAATCAAAGGAAAATCCCCTTTAAGGGGATAACCCAAAAAATATTCTCATCTTATAGAATTAGATCATAGTGAGAATTCCAAGAACCAACCATCAAGACCAATAATTCCAACAAGATTGAAGCCAACCCTCCTTTAAATATCTTGCAAAAAGTTAAAGTCAATTTGTATGAGTAATATTCCAAACTCTCTAAATTAGGTCAAATCTTATATTCTGGGCCCCAACAATAGAACTTCAGACCTACACCTACAATAACTTCAAGATTTTTTTACCCCTACAATAGCTCTAAAAAATTCCATGTGTGAGATAAATTCAGTAGAAAAGTAAACTTTAAACTCACACTCTCTCTCTCTCTTTTCTTCCTTACATCTTCACTCTTCTTTCCAGGTTTCTTTACTTATATCCATGTGTTGAGATAAATACGGTACAAAAGTAAACTTTAGACTCTCACACTCTCTCTCTCTTATCTTCCTTAGATCTTCACTTTTCTTTACAGGGTTCTTTGCTTGTATTTCTCTTTCTTCTCCGCAAAAAAAAATTAATTTGCTTGATATATCCTCCAAATGAGGTCAAAATGTCTTTCACTTACACACATCCAAGAGGTTAAATGGGTCACTTTTAGGGTCGACTTATCCATGTAGGGCCATCTTCCTTTTGTGGCAACAAAATTTACATATTGAAACAAATAAAAATTATTTCTTCACCTTTTGTTCAAAGTCAAAATGGGACTTGACTCTAGTACAATACTTTGACTCTAGGGGAATATTATTTTGACTCAAGACAAATGTTATTTTGACTCAATGAACCCTAGAAGCATGAAGAAAAATTTACATGAGCATGAAACCCATTCTTGAAAAAATAAATTTATTTTTATTTCCTTTTACTTTTACATAAAATATATAATTACATAAGTACAATGACAATTAGAAATACCGAACCTAATTACAATTTTCGACAAGATTTGGGGTTGCAATAGACACCTTGAAGAGGTTTAAAACGATAAACAACAAGCCTTCTCCAACACAAAAAACTATTGATTTTCTATTAAGGAAGATTGTAGCAATAATGTAGATCCAACAGTAAATAAAACATGTTTTTGATTTTAAGGAATTTAACCACAATTACAAGTTGTCTAATGTATGCATTGATTTTTCTCTCTAGATTCATGGAGACTCCAAAAGACAAACATTTGTGAGCAACTAAAATAATTATATGGTATGTTAACAGAACCAAGATATGTGGAATTTTGTATACCAGAATAAATGAATTTAGGATGGCTGCATATATAGGCAATGAATGGAAAGGAATATGATAGAAATATCACATTACATTATATTTCTCATTTGTTTTCAAGAGTCAATTCATGGGATTCCAAGAAAGAACCAATTGTTTCTCTTTCCAGAAGGTAAATCAATGTTGTGAAAATCACGATAAAATTGCGATTTTATCATTTTATGGCGATTTTTATACAAATTTATTGCGGGTAATTTGAATTTATTGCGATAACAATTGAAATTATCGTGGGGGTCTCTGGCAGCAAGGTTTTAAGTAAAAGTGACATTCTCCTTAATCTTCATTTTCATCCTTTTACTTAAATTTTTAACATTACCATGAAATGACTCAGGATGTTTGAGAGTGGTTCTGGCCTCATTGGATTTCATATGGATAAAGTAGAATTTTAGATTTAATTGAAAATCCAGTAGACTTATCTGTTTTTCAGGATTTCACGATTGGGAGATTGTAATGTTTCCAGGTGACACCATTGCCTAGGCTACCCCTGCCACCAGTAGAGGACGTGGTCTACCTCCTATAGCTCCTACTTCTAGTTATTCAGCTTCTATAGCATAGCAGACTCCACTACCAACTCCACCAGCACCAGCATCTACATCTAGAGGGAAAGGGAAAGTTGTGGCATTTTCTCGCAAGAGGGGCAGAGGAAATCAATAGGATTAGACTTCAGTTATTTTTTCTTCATTTTATTGTATATGACATTATTGATGATGAGATACATTATTATACTTTTTGTGATATTTTAGGCTGGTGGGACTCAGGAGTCAGGACTTCTTTCAGGGGATGATTCAATGTTATGTGTGATTCTAGAATGAATTTACATCTTATATATTAGTTTTTTATCATATTTATGTGTCAGTATTTATTTTATGTTGTAGATGGTTTAGATATTAAAAAAATTGAAAATAAATGAAAAAAAATGAATATTTTTGTACCAAAGGATTTTTTCCCGATTATTTCCGATTACTTCCCGATAATTACAATTTTTTCCGGTTTTTTCCTCGTGTCGATATTATCCCAATAACGATAAATACAACATTGAGGTAAATACTTAGCAGGAACAGGGTAGGTTGTCAAGAAATTTGGATGAGAAGAAATGAATTAAGGCATGAACAAGAACAAATAATAAATATATATTGTGATAAAACATTTGAAATTTCTTTATCCAAAAGCATAGTATTCCACAGAAAAAGAAAAAATATTGACACAAGGTATCATTTAGTCACAGAGTTAATCGATGATGGAGATATTATATAACAACATTGCAGGTTCCAAGAATAATATGCAAACATCTTGACCAAATCATTGACAAATGAAATTATTATACGTTGAAGAGACATTTTCGGCATCGTAAATATTACTCGTTATGATTAAGCAGGAATGATGGAAATAATCCGAAGTTCCACATTCACTCTCCATATCCTTGACAAACATTTTGTACCATAAAATATCCTATGACATATCTCTTTTAAGGATGAGTTTACGCATATTAAATTGAATTTCACTACAACAATTATCCTTGTATGGATGGGCATGTACAAAACCTGGTGAAACTTGTTTTCTTTTCATATTTTCTATTTTTCCATGTGTAAAGTGATATGTATATACTATCTTTTTGAGATAATGTAAATATAGCTCATGTGGTGTATTCTTTTCATGTGCATGAACATAACTCTTAATATCTATGTGAACATAGTTGTAAAATATTTCTTAGTATGTGTGACAACAAAGTTGTAATGAAGGATTTTTGAAGTTGTTAAAAAAAGAGACATAATCTCTAGTTTTCTAAATAAAATACTCTATTAAACTGAATTAATATAGGCTTTAATTTGAATTTATTTTTATCTCAATCCTACTCTATTTTCATTTTCTTATTTCTGGCTCTTTCAACAATTTTTTCAATATCACTCTCAAGTGGGGAATCTACTTCTCTATAGAGGACAATTTAGGTGCCACATACAAAGCTTGATTCCATTTTTGTTAGTGTTTGTAATGCCTTTAACACCAATTGATGGGGTTCTAATTCACCTGAATCATTACAATTGTGGAGATAGCATCAATTACCACTTAAATTTATATTAAGGAATGTAAATTCCCATATATAAAGTCAAGGACTTACACTAGATATCAAGTCATTTGTCATTCCCATGATACGTTATAAGGTGATGCAGATATGAATAGGCGATAATGGAAAATGTTACACTTAATTGTTGATACCTTAATAATACTTATGCAGCGATAAAAAGAAGAAAGTGTAAGAACTAATTGGTAATAACTCTTCTACAAATTAGTCTGTTTCATGTTGTGGATATTTATTATCCATATCATTATTTCTCGCTATATTTGATAGCCTGCTATTTTATGAGTGATTTAATGAATGACAAAGAAATTTGAATATGAAACAGACAAAATTTTGGAAGTGTTATTAATAATTCTCAGTATTTTCTACATTTTCTTTTGTTCTTGTTGTTGAAGTAATTTTAAAATATCAACAACTATCTCTATTTTTTCTCGATATATCTTACTCTTACTTGCCTCACTTTCCAATGTGTCATGAGGATGTTGAGGGAGTCAAGTTCTATTTATAAGCCCCTGAATTTCTAAATGGGGATTTACTTCACTTAATCCTAATTAAAGTGGTAAATGATACATAAAATCCCATCATATGTGCTATGTGACAAACAATATTCCCTTATGATCAAATCAAAACACTACACATAATATTTCTAAGTAATGAAACTAAAATATTCACGTTGGCATACTCTTATCTGTCTCTCTTTCCAAGATCTCATGAGCATGTATAGGGATCAACAGGTATCATAAAAACCAATAATTTTTTATGTAGGGACAACAACTCCATATTCTACAAGTTCAATTTCAATTGACAAATGAAATACAACTTTAGGAAGATTGAGAAGAAAAATTTAGAAGTTTGAGATATCTTTATGAGAAAAATTAATGTTAAAGTAGTATAGGTCTGAATTCTCTTTCTACTTTATATTCATATGTAAGTGTTCCACTTAACTTTGAATATGCATATAAGGAGGAAAAATGGATAACAACATTGGATTAAGAAATAGATATTATAGAAAAGAATGATAAGTGGGAATCAATGAGTCTTCCACAAGGACAAAAAGTCATAGATGTAAATTTGGTCTATAAGACCAAAACAAATGCAGAAGGAATGATGGAAACATATAAATCAAGGAAAGTTCTTAAGGGATACAAACAATATCCTAGAAGAGTTTACATTGAGATGTTTTCTCTCACTGCAAGAAATGGAGTCCATGAGGACAATTTTAGCAATAATTTCCCAACATGAGTGGAAGGTATATCAAATGGATATGAAATAATCCTTCTTGAATGGAGAATTGAAAGAGCAAGTGTATGGAGAGAAGCCACCTAGTTATGAGGTTCATAGGTAAGAGTACAAAGTGCATAGGCTAAGGAAATCTCTTTACAGGTTGAAGGAAGTGCCATAACCATGTATGGAAAAATAGAGTTATAGTTGTTGAACAATTCCTTTAACAAAAGTGCTGGTTAGCCTACCCTCTACATCAAATAAAGTGATCATAGTAATTTTTTTTTTTTTTATACGTATATTATCTATTTTTCACTTGGAGTGATGATCTTCATATTGTTAATTTCAAAAAGATCATGAAAAATGGGTTTAAATGAGATATTTGGGGTTCAGGTATTTTTTACGCGTAAAGGTGAAAAATATTGAACATGGCACTATTATTTATCAAACAAGATATGAAAAATACATATTAAGGAGGTTTCAAAAGAAAAGAAACAAGCCTTATCCACCAAAAATAGCCATGGGTTTGGCATTAAGTAAAAAATATTCTAGCAAAAATGTAGATCCAACGACGTAAAAAGGTTGGTTGGAAGTTTTATGCATTTAAGTCCAACTAGATATGATATAATGTATGTATTATCTTCAGTCTCTAGATTTATGAAGACCCCAAAGCATGCACGCTGGTTAGAAACTAAAAGAATGCTAAGGCATTTTAATGGAACTAATGGATATGACATCTTGTATACCACAACAAATAAATTCAGGATGGTTATATATACAGACCATGACTACGAAAGAAGTATAGATGATATAAATAACACATCAAGCTATGTTTTTCATTTGGTTTTTGGGTTCATTTAATGCACTTATAAGAAACATCTTATTATTTCTCTTTCTACAACTGAAGTTGAATATGGAGTTGCAACAGTTGTTGCTTCTGAGGAAATTTGGATATGAAGGATGTTGAAAGGTTTGGGGCATGAACAAGAAGAAAAAGCAAAGATATATTTGTGACAACATCTCTACAATTACTTTATCAAAAAACTTAGTTTCACAAAAGAGGTTAAGATATTAAAAAAATATAGCATTTCATTAGAGAGTTGATCAAGGGTGGAGAGATTATTTTGTAACATTTCAAGAATCAAGAACATTATGCAGACAACTTCGCGAAATTACTAGGAAATGAAATTTTTATACATCTAAGAGATAGTTTCAAAATCATGAATTTCGGTAGTTATGATTTAGGGGGGGTGATAGAAATGAATCGAACTATTGAATTCACCTGTCATATCCTTGCCAAAATTTGTGTACCATAAAATATCTTGTCACAGATCTATTTTCCAGGATGAAATGGTGGATAATATATTGAATTTCACTAGCGTAATACTCCTTGTATGGATGGGCATGTACAAAACCCTATGAAACTCGTTTCCCTTCCACATTTTGTATTTTTCTATGTGTAAAATTGTTGAGAAATATCGAGCATAAGGAGTTAAAATATTTCTCTTATTGATAATTACTTGTGATATAATTTTACTTCTTAGCTTATAGTCTTCTATTCATTATATTATTATCTTATTTTTTCCATCAAGACAATTACCAATATGCACAATAAAAAGGACAGGACATAGTATCTAGGCTTGGTCAAATAGGGGCCAAACCTCTCACCTTTGAGAGAAAAATAATCAAAATTTATTTTTTGTAGATTCTCAATTGATGATACCAAAAGACCATGAAAATACCCGACTCTAGTTCCTTACCAAGAGACTAAATATAAACTAATCCTTTATTGTTTCTACCTCTTCCTAGGTCTTCAACTTTCACTTCTTGATCTCATTATTGATCTCCTCGGCTTCTCTAGAGAAAATTCATTATTTATCCTTCACACTTATTTTTTTCGGCTTCCTCTAAGAAATCTTGGTCTCTATGTTTTCACTCACTTCCTATAGAAAATATTGGTCTCTATTCTTTGGCTGGTATCCTATAGAGAATCTTGATCTCGATCCCTATCTTGGTCACCTAGAGAATCTCAGTCTCTTAGGTTTACCCTAGATCAAAAACCCTAGTCTCCTTAAGAAAGACCTATATTTCTTCTCTTCGGCCTCCTTCTATGACATTCAGTACCCAATCACAAGTTCCCTTAATTCAACAATAAGTTTGCTTCGATCTTCTCTTGATGCCTTCCATCCTTATTGTTTTGTACCAAAAACAAGTACCTGAGAAGAATGCTTCCTTCACTGACCCTAGAAGAAACCTTCCTTCTCTATCCCTACCAAAAAACTTCCTTTGCTATACCCATAAGAAATCTTGATAGCCCTTTTTCGCACTTCTACTTTATAGGCGTCTTCTTCTCACTTCTCTTCACCAAATTCCTTGTCGAGTTTCTTTCCTTTAAGTGAGGTCAAGCGTGGTTACTTATACACATATTCTCATGTTCCTTAGGCGAACATGATCACATGTAGGAAGGCCGACATCTTCTAGCAAGTTCTTTCCTCGTTCTAGGCTGACTTGAAGAGGATAAGTAACAAGATATTGGAGGATACTTTACATTGACAAGTTTGACCTTTTATAATGTGTAACATGACTTCATTACATGACAATGACTCTCTCATTTTATGATTATATCACAAATATTTCCTAAACACTCTCATTGGGAGTCTTGACTCGAAAATAAAATCTCTTGCCCATGAAGCACATGAAGAAAGCAATACAATAATTTTATTTCTCT
Organism: Pinus taeda; assembly: GCA_000404065.3. NCBI lineage: Eukaryota > Viridiplantae > Streptophyta > Pinopsida > Pinales > Pinaceae > Pinus > Pinus taeda. Next base: position 30,749 of record APFE030459559.1, on the reverse strand, counting down.
TCTTTACATCTCATTACATAAAATCATAAATACATGTTAGTATGATGACCGAACCTAGTTACACTTTTCAGCACTCCCTCTTAACTAGGGAGGTATTCGTAATGGTACTTTGACATTCTCAATCTGAATAATTTATCATAAGAATAATTTTGATTGGTAACTTATTTGTATATCATCATATAAACCAGCATTGTCACATAGCAAGGTCTTGAATAATAACTCTATCTCTCCACAATATCTAAGCTCAATGTTGGTGAGACAAATGATTTATAGAAAATCCTATCATTGTCTCTCTAGAATAGACCCCACCCAGGTTCTCACGGAGTGTTCCATTAGGACTATTCTTATTTGGGATTCCTAGTCCTCAAAGAATATCAGTCATCTATGATCACTCTTCTCTTGGATGCCCTATCCCATTGTGAAAGAGTATTGAATGCCAAATTATTACCAAATCCTCCATTATGTCTTCCCAGATGAAGACCAAAATGATGTGTCTATCTCCCCCTCTCAAATAGGGAGGACATATTCCAATAAAGGAATATACTCATTCCTAAAAAATAAATATACCTATGTTCCTGCTTCACTTAGGAATTTTCAAGTTTCTCCCAAGAAATAAAATTCTTTGCAGGCTCCCTCTTAACTAGGGACCTACAATGGCTGCTTAGGTGGAGATGATGGTACAACCAGTTGCTTTGAGAAATCCTTTTCCTTCGATGTCATGAATATCTCTGTCTTGATGGCAACCACTCATAGGTCAATTCAAAATGGATAAAGGGAAACCCACTTTGTAACAAGTCAATTAAGAAGTAATAGGGTAATGGTATAGAAGAATAGGATGATGGAACAAGGGACTACAGATCAGAATCAAGAAGTTGAAGAAAAATGATGTTTTAATTTATCTTAAGCTATATACATAGGTTCAACTTGTCCAAGTAGTGTATGCAAGTAGGTTCACAGAACAAAAAGAGTGTATAGATATGCACACACTTTCACGGAAGGAAAATCATGTATGGGATGGAAAATTAAATCTAGAATAATACCAAGGGTCAATACCATGGTATTAACCCACAATTTTGGTCAAAGTAATGGATATTTGATCTTGTCCAAGAATACCACAGGTTCTAATTGTTGTTTTGGTCCGAGATATTGATAAATACTAAAACTATATAAGGAGAAGAAGATCAAAGGGCCATGTGCAAGTGAAAAGGGTTCCTTCTTTTATAGCATTATGTCTTCTTTTAATGTACCTATATTTTTTAAATGGTTTTCTAAGATTAGATATCTTCTTGATCTTATATTTGCGAAATCTTTTCTTATGATTTTTCTTCTTCATTGGCATCCATAGAAAAACTTCTCTACAACATTATTGAGAAGGATTTATGGCATTACCTTGAGCATTCTTTTGTCAACAAAGATATTTTAACTTTTCTTTGCATAAGTGGATTAAATCAACCCAATAAACTGAACTCAAGTTTTTGCCTTTTTTTCTAGATCTTTCATAACCAGTTCACATATATTATGAGGTATTTTATAACAAAATGTAACTCTAGTCATGAAATCATCTTGAAGATTTTCTTTCATTACCACTCTAAAATATTCTTGGGAAAATCTTTCTATAGTTCTAGAATTGTTGATTTCAATTCTAAATAAATCAGACATGACTTGTTTCTTTGTATAATGTGGTTCAACACAAAATTGTTTTTTGATTAATTCTTCTAATATATCTAAGCTTGTTGAGATGATTGCATCTCTTTGTTCTTGAGATGGATACATCCACCAACCATATACTATTCCAGTCATTCTTTTTTCAACTATCCAAAATATGCCATTGTTATCTAATTTAGTTTTATATTTCATAATCCATAATGGACTGATCCATACCCTTATTGCATCTCTTGGATTATCTATTCCATCTAAGTCTAAAGTATAGCCATTATTATCAGTGGCCATCAGAATTTCTTCAACTTTTGGGTATTTAGGAACATAATGAAAAATGTGGGCTTTGTTGAGACTAGGTCTTATAAAATCAAGACACCACTTTGCAACTTTAGTCATAATCACCTGACTCGTTTTTAATTTTGGTTTAATTTCAAACTTAGTTCCCTTTTATTTCTTTCTACTACTTTCCCCCTTTGAAAGTGAAAGGTATCTTTTTGGTTCTTTCTTTAACAAACAAGTTGATTCACTATAATCTTCAAAGTCATATGTCATTCTTGTGAAAGATCTTAAGTTATCAAACTTTGATCTTTCTCGTTTATTCTTTATCTTTTCTTCTCTAATTCTTCTTCGTTCTTATTTTTCTATTTTGGCTTGAGTTTGTTCATCGTAAATTAGCATTAAATTATGAAATGTTAAGTCTTCTTGTGATCCCAAATCATCTATTTCACTTTCGGCATGATGACAACAATTGGATATGTTATTTTAATTTGATAAAGTTCATTAAGATCCCTTGGATCATTGGCGTATTTTCTATCACTGGAGCACAATCAACTCTTCTAGTTGGTTGTTTATAGTTTGTTGAACTTGTAGTACTATATTTTATTTTGGGAGGCCATTTTCCACCACGGGAAAATTTATTATTATTATAATTCAATCCTTATGATGTATCTTTAGATGAATTTGGAATTTGGAATGATTTTGATGGATAACTATCGTCTTTTAATGAAAAAAGTAAAGATTTATAACATTTTGGAACATTTGGTTCATCTGCAATTTGTATTGAGCCGATCCTGAAATGCTTAGCGAAAAACGTTTTTCATTTGGAAGATACAGTCCCCCTTTTGGAATATACAACTTGGAGTCATTATTACTAGATGATGCTTCTGTACTTACAATTTGGGATTTATTCATATGATTATAAAAACTATATCCTGGTGGGTTGATGATTGGTTTTGGAATTTATTGCCTATCTTGTAGAAGCTATATTTGACCATTCCTAGTCACAATTTTTCTTGGATATTTTTCTCATTTTTCTAACCCTCTAAAGATTGATATTGAAAATACGAATCAGAAGGAAGACCAAATTCTTCATAGCCAACTCCCTACCATAGTATTTGAAGTACCAGTTGTTATGCAATCATTTAACACATGTTGTTTTAGTTTTGGATGAGTAATATCATTATGCTGGAATGAAGGTTGTACCATTACTGAAAGATATTAAAATTCCTCAACCATAAATTCCTTGGACTCCGATTAGTAGTTTCCATGCATTCTTAATATGCTTATTTGTTAAGCTAACAACATACTCTGGATATATAGTACCATACAAACAACTAGTAGCTAAATTTCCCATTATTGTACCTATGCTTGCATGTTCATATTCCTTATGACGAATATCAAATAGTTCAACCATGCAAGGAGTATTAGTTCCTCTTCAGAATAGGGGTTCCAACCCTATACTTATACATCAAAAATGGAGATAGCATTACCTTTTTTCTTGGACATATTTTTGAATTTTTTTTATATATTCATCAGTGAAAAATATTAAGTGCAACTATTTGAGTAGTAGGTCCCACACCTTGATTTTTACTTCGCCTTTTTTTAATAGAACTTTATTCCTTAAGAGATGAATAATATTATTCTTATATGCATCATTATTGGATAGTTCAGGAGGATTTTGTTTAGTAGGGTCAATGATTTCTTTCTCTTTTTCTAACTCTTTGATCTCTACTTCAGATATACATTTCTTATCTACTAGAGAAAAAGTTCTGGCCATAATCTTATCCATAATAAAAACACACAGAGATTTATATATGCTTCTTGGACATTTCACTTTTGAGGAATTCTAGAAGATGATGCTCCCAATTCTTTGCTTCTAAAAAATGCTCCAACTTCGTGCAATCTTGCTTTTAATTATCTCAGTATGTTTGTTAGTTTGGGGATGGAATGAGGTGGGAAACCTCAGTTGACAACCATGAATATTCCACAATGTCTTCTGTATTTACCTCATAAATCAAGATTCATGCTTTGAAATAATGGGAAACATGTCTTGCATCATTTTGGCTTGAACATTGTTATGTTGTTGTTGTTTATAACGGTTGCTCCAATAAGAACTGGTTTTATTGGAAACATTTCTATTAGATCTTCTCTACCAAGAGTTGAATGGTACAAGGGTCTTATGACTTGTCTAAGTATCTAGAGTTATGAAGAGTCATGATGCAGTACTGAAAAAAAAAAGGTTATGTTGGTTTCAAGTAGTTTTCGTATGTTATGTTGATTAATAGCAGGTTGCAGATGATTGCATTCTCGTAATTCAAAGGGAACTATGAAGTTTGGATACAACTATTGATGTTGTCTATCCAAAAATATGATGATCCTCTCCTTCACCAATAATATGCCTTTATTCAAAGAAAATTTATGGATAGATACTCATTAAGATAGTATTCTCTACATAGATTATCCTCCTCGATATTTGGCATAATAAATTCCTTTAATTATACACACAGTGGTACTCGTGATATATCATAAATGCTGAGGGATAGGTGTTACTCTATATTCAAGGCCTTTAGTATGCCCTCTTCTTTTGTAAATATAAGGATCATCTAGCCCTTGCCATCGAAGGCATATTCCCATTCATTGTTTAGGTGGACGCTAGAATATAGAACTTGGCAGCAACTTTAACACCACCTTCATTGATCATTTGATAACTAAACTTCTTGTGCATCAAAGGGGTGTAGTGTACCTCTGCTAACACTTGCTAGACTTTTTAGGTTGTCTTTCTCATCAAATTCATGAAATAAATTGACAGAGGTCGAATTAAGACATAAAGGATCAAAATCAATAAATATTCAGAAATTATATGCAAAATCTAAGAGCATAAAGGATTCCACTTAGATTGGTTTCTAGCTAAAGTAGCTAGAGAAAATATGAGTAGCATCCATATAGTTAGGGGATTTATCGACTAGTTTTATACCCATTAAATAATTAAAAAACAATAGTTGATTTATACACTAGTTTTATATATTTTATGTTCTCTTAATACACCTTTTAAGATTTTATTGGTCGAGGGGTCAGGTTCTATTTTCACTATTATATAGGTTGCGGTTGTGATCCCTTCGCACACTTATCCCTCAGTAAATTTTCACAGAGATTTTCCTTTCAAGGATTATTTTTAGGCTTTTCGTTTCCATGATTCACATATAGCTATTCCTTTTTAGGGGATGATCTCGTACATATTACCTAGTTAAATTTTAAAAGAATGACCTTGTGCCAAAACTGCATGCCGTTATCAGACCTCATTGTTGCTCCCTCTATGCTCATGACATCCTAGCATGTAAACAACAATAACTTTTACTCCTTTTGCTTGTTATTGTTTCTCTACACCTTGAACAACTCTATGTGGTGCACTCTACTGCTATTTGTCTTCTTATGTTGGCTCATCATAGAGCTCTTCTTCGTTGAAACATGTCTCATGGAACAAGGTAGCTACATCTCCAACTCAAAAACCATTAGCAATATCATAGAGCAACATAGCAGAGTATTGGATGATGTAACTAAGTAAAGGAGAGGAGTAGGATATTCATTGATGATGTTCAAAATTCAACCTTGGAATAGTTGTGAAATCCTCTGCATCCATAATCAAATCATAGAAGGGAATCCTCTCCTACAACAGTCACTATTTTCATAGAAACTTTTGCGATATTAGTGAAGTTATGACATCTGTGGTTTTATCACTTGGATTATGAAGATATCAGATATATTTCATCTTATGGAATCGTTTGACCATGATGAAAGAAAAGAGACACAAGTAATACATATTGTCATAATTCTTGGATCTCTGGGCATAAATATCTATAATAGAAATAATTTCACAGTGGCATAGGCTCATTGTACCACATTTTTTGTTTGAACACATTCATTTCTCATCAATCCTATTCCTTCCTCCCCATCAAGCAAAGCAAAGGAGCAATGAAGGACATTGTGTTTTCCTTTGTCATGTTGTACCTTCAAGAACTAAATTCACAAAAGCTCATGGCCCAAAGAGGAACGTTCTTCTCTACTTTTCAAGAGCATTATTAAAAGGCAGAGTCAATCTTGTACCTGGGCTACTCAAGAAGACAACTAGCACCACGAAAAAGCCCACAAGGATAACTCCAGCTAAAGCAACTCTAGTCCTCCCAATCTTCATTTCTCTCAGTGAGTTGGGCATGTTAATTCTCTTTTAAATGTGGATCTCAATTGTGTAATGTTTTCAATCCATAATTGCAGAGAGCCAACCAACCAGACTTTCATTTAATTATCTGCAATCTCTCACTTTAATCCAACTTTTGAATGTTGTTATATAAATCCTAAACAAAATCACAGGGAGAGTTTTCCTTGATACTATTTCTCCTGTAGAATTGTCCATCATATGATTTAGAGTCTTGGGAAGATAATGGTGCCAATCTCTATCACAACACATATCAACCCTCAATTGGCAACAATGTTGATCATGGCTATGGACTTAGTGGAGGCATCATTTAGTCTACTGTGTGTATCCACTTTCTCCACTATCCTAAATACAACCAAATCAATTCCCTTGGTGTTATTATCATCAGCCTTGTTTCTTTTACTGCTACTAGCATGGACTCAAGATTTACAATTTGTAATTCAAAAACCAAATGTTCCTTTCCCATCACCAACTTATTAATGTGCTCCCATTGTCTTTCATGATGTTTGTGGAGGATGAATAAAAGAATTGAAAAACAAAATCATGAGTTGACACAAATGTATATCATTATTATACAAAGAGAACGTGGAGTGGCACGATATCTGTAAAGTTATTTATCATGCAGAATATGTCTATGATTTCTATCGATATTCACAGCATTAAACTCCTAGATCTCATCTTTTATATTTATAAAAATGCCTTGGTCTACATCATGTACCACACAATACCATACCTCCTTCTTTCTCCTCAATATTGTCATTATATTGAACAACATTAGCCTTTCAATATGATTATTTAAAAATTAAATGTATGAAATTTATACAAAGGACATTTGACTTGTTTTAATATTGTGATCCCAATAAAGTTTTGATGCTTCCAACTACGCTATATTAATCTCAATTTAAGTTACTAACAACATTTAGCAACACCCATAATGTACTCTAATATGTAATTATGCATTTTTCATATATTTTAGCCTAGCCTATTAATTCTACTTGAAATTAGAGGTGCCTTGAAGAAGTTTCTATAGGGAACTCTGATTTTGATATCCGAATCTTATGTAGAATAGTGTTATAAACACCTGAATGATACTAATTAAGATAGTATTATCTACACATATTATCCTCCACAGTATCTCGCATAATAAATTCCTTTGATTCTACACAAAGTGGTACTCGTGATATATCATAAATGTTGAGTGACAGGTGTTACTCTATCTTTAGGGCCTTTAGCATGCCTCTTCTTTTGTAAATCTAGGGAGAATTTATCCCTTTCCATTGAAGCCACATTCCCATTCATTGTTTAGGTGGACGCTAGAATATAGAATTGGGCAGCAGCTTTAACACCACCTTCATTGACCATTTGATAACTGAAATTCTTGTGCATAAAATGGGTGTAGTGTACCTTTGATAACACTTGCTAGATTTTTCAGGTTGTCTTGCTCATGAAATTAATTAAATTGATTTATAGAGTTCAAAATGTGACATACGAATTGCAACGCCTATCAGGAATCTTGATCACAACAAACTCCTTCCTTAGACAATTATTTGGATAATATCAGGATCATTGTTGCCATTCGAAGGAGAACATGTCTCAGTTTTCGTCTCTCTCATGATAACACAAGTATCCTTCAGACCTATCACAGCTTAAGTTAGGGATGTGATTAAACTTCATCCCCAGTAGTCTTCTTTATTTTTTTCAATTTTGAAGCCCCTTTCCAAATCTACAACATGTTCTTGTTCTCTGCCTACATCATAAAATGGTTACTCATCAGAAAAAACAGAGGGGACTTCCTTCAAGTTGAATGCAATGAACTCATCGAGATTGCATTATCAAAGATCAATTGTCTATGAAAATAAAAAATATCAGATGGTTCAGAATTTGCTTTTTCACAATCAGATTTTTCAAAGATCAATTGTCAGTAACAATATGTAGCCTATAGGTAATTTTTCACTAAGATATATGAATATTAAGAATATAAGTGTCTGATCATTAAATATAGTTAAATTTAATTAATGGAATAGACTAAAAGTCTAGTAATAGTCACATAATAGTTTGTATTATTATAGAATATCAAATCTATATAAGTATGGAAATATGATAAAAGAAATTGTAATTAAAATAAAATAAGAATGTGTGTGTGTGTGTGTATATATATATATATATAAGTTTTTGAGAACATTATAGGGATATCTAAAATATATAATAGTTTATGGAATATATGTGTGGTCATCTCATTTATGGTTAGAAAAATTTCTTAATTTTATTAGACGATTGATAATGTTGCTAAAAGGCTAATTGTTATATCCATTAGCTTGAGTTGGAAAATAATACCTGACTACCAAATCAATTAATTGATAACACATTTGTTTCGGAAAATTAGTGTAGATAACACATTTGTTTCAAAAAATTAGTGTAAACATTAAGAAGACTATATTAATTCAAAAGTAGTAAAAAAATCTAAGATGGTATTTTAAGAATGAGATATACCATCATGTGAATTTAGTTGCTTGTAAAGTTTTAATTGGTCTACATTCAATACATGCATTTTAATCACAGAACTGCCTCAATGAAATTAGTATTACATGCATAAAAGTTTAAACCAAAACATTTTAGAATAATTTTATGGTTTTACACATTGTCATATATTTCAACATTTATTTATGTAATGATCTTAACTAGCAACCACAAATTTTTATTTATGAATTTATATTACGTTATTCTATATAAAATGGCAGACTAGGTATTTATGTTTCTTTTGGTATTTGCAGTATTTATGTTGTTGATTTAGTTGGAGGTTGTATTCATTTTTAGAAATAACTCTAAAACGATACTTCAAAAGTTTGTTTGTGACGAGTTAGATGCTTGTTGGAACAATATGATAAGCTTACCTCAAAGTGTTGGGTATATCTTTAATGCTCTAGAGCTTTGTTCAAGGTTTTGAACCTAGATCTCAATTTTTTTCATATCTAATTCCTATAGAAGCGCTAAACACTACCTTGAAAAAACAAAACAACAAAAGTACAAACAATCAAGTGATCAAAGAGCCAACAAATAAACTAAAAAACTACATATTCATAGATTCACTCCCTAAGTTTATTCATTGGTCATGTTCTCTTAAAAGAGAAGTAATACTCAAGTTAAAAATTGTAGTCTTATTGTTTAAAAAACAGGGTGCATTTAAGGAATTAGCACATCGTCATCTAAATATTCAGATGAATGGGCAACAAGACCTACTCCAGGTACATATGAATACTTCAATGAAATGATATATTGTAGTTGCAAAATGTGCCAAAATAGGAAACTAAAGAAGCAAAGGCTTGTTGGTATCCATAGATTGGACCATGGAGTTTATATAGAGGAGGTACATTATAATTAACATATTTTTATTCTTTTAATAAATAAATATGCACATTATTTAATACATTATTACTGATCATTTCATTTGATTTTATTTATTTATGAAAACCCGCTTCCGGTTCCCAATATTCCTAAAGAACGAACGGATGATATTGATAATAGTGACTCTCAAGATGAAGGACAAGACACATTTATGAATGAACCCACTTCATAGATAAATGAGGTTGGTGTCAATGAATTTATCCAAGAATTATACACATATATTGAAGAAGCTGTTGATTCACCCCTAGCTCATTTGGCTAGGAGACCTCTTTATGCAAATGTTGAATCTTCTATATTGGTGACACTTATGTTGTTGTTGAACTTGAAGGTTACACATGGATTGACAAACACATGCTTTACTGATATATTAAGGTTGGATTGATATTCCTATAAATTAATGCTCTAGATGTCTTAAAAGTTTTGAATATTGTGTATACTTATAAAAATCATTTGTTGCACTATCCAGACTTCTCGCAAACAAAATACTTCCGAAGGAAAATAAGTTGCCTCATTCTCATAGAGAAGTATCTTCAATAATGAAAAACATTAGAATGGATTACAAGACATAGGATGCATTTCAAAACCACCATATATTTTACTATGGAAATAATGCAAATTTACAACATTGCCCAATGTGTCACACAAATAGGTATCATCAAGATCAAGTATCCAGGAAGATTCCTCATACATTATTTCGACACATTCCACTAAAGCCAATGTTTGAGAGAATTTTCAAATGCAAGGAGTCGGAAAAATATATGGATCGCCATGCACAAGGGTGGAGCCAAGATGGTGTCATGTGTATGGTTGTAGATAGTAAATACTGGAAAGAGATTGAGGTGAAGAAATGAGCCAAGGAATGCAAGAATTTCTCTAAAAATGGATGGTGTCAATCATTTTCGAGATCTTATAACAAAATATTCTGTTTGGCCAGTGTTAATTATAAAGAACAATCTTCCCCCTTGGATGACAATGAAAAATGAACATGCAATGTTAACTCTTATCATACCAGGTACTACAACATATGAATACAATGCTTTCTTGAAGTTTGTATAAAAATATTTCAATTCACTTAATCCTAATAAAGAACTCTTTATTCACTTAGGGAAATATCATGTAAAGGATATGGATGTATACATGGAGCCCCTCATTGATGACCTTCGTGAATTATGGGATGGTGTAAATATGTTTGATGTACCAACACCTATCAATGAAAGAAACTTCCTTTTACATGCGATTCTTATATGGACAATTCATGATGCCCTGGGGCTCTCCATTTGTTGTGGTAATATAATATAAATTACGTTTATAATTATTGTGTTCATTTTAGCATTTACTAAATATGGTTTCCAATCTTATTTTGGGGCTACAAACAAAGGGGAAACATGGTTTTCCATCATGTGGGCCAAAATTGTTGCATAGGCAGTCAAGCAATCTCAATAAAACTGTCTATGATGAGTATCAACATTTCTTATCACAAAATAATCACAATTGAGTGTGTGATAAACTTAAGTTCAATGGAAGGGAAGTGGAAATGAAGAAGCTAATAAAGATGAACCCTGCTAGGTGGAAAGTGATGTATGACAAAAACGAAGGGACAGGTTTTCCCATAGGAATTAAAAGACTCTATTTTCTACAAATTAGAATATTATGAGAGCTTGCCAATAGTCCAACTATTTGACACTATGCACATCGGGAAAAATGCAGCAGAGTGCTTGTGGAAACATCTAAATGGAAATAACATTGAAGCACAAATAAAGCTAAGAAAGGAACTTCGAGTTTCCAATATCATGTCGAACATGTGGTTGCATGAAGACAACTCATATGTTCATATTCCATGGACATTTACATCAAATGAGAAAGAAAACATCATTTCTACTATGAAAAGCATAAGATTTCCTTCTGGCTTTGGTGCGACATTAAAAAACTTATTCACAAGAGATGCATCAGAGTTCTCAGGACTAAAAACGCATGATTGGCACAATTGGATAAAGATAATGTTGTCACATGTTATATTTGTACAAAACTTAATTAGAAAATTGTATATCCTTGTGATAATATCAGTTCATGCATATTTGAACATGATTATTTGTTAATAGTCATGCTAGTATAGTGATAAAATCAATTCATGCATATTTGAACATGGTTATTTGTTAATGGTCATGCAGTATGAGTTGCCTACAACAATACCAAGTAATTTTGATCACAATGTCACTTTGACTATTTACAAATTATGTAAATATCTGAGGTATTTTTCAATCCATCATGCATACTCTTCCATTACTCTTATCATTTGAAGTGCATCATTGGTTATGCCTTTATATGAGTTTCTACTTTTAGTTTTCAAGAAATAACAAGTCTTTATTGTAATACTTGTAGGTGGGTCTCATCTAAAGAGATACATCAGGATGAATTGAAGTATTGGAAGAGGAATGTTTCACGTTTGATGTGTGATATTCAAATGTGCTTCACTCCAAGCTTCTTTAATTCTCAAAAGCACTACCTTATACACCTAGTAGAAGAGATTGAACAATGTGGTCCTATTCATATTCAAATAATGTTGCTCGTAGAGAGATATATGAAGGTCTTAAAACAATTTGTGAGGCAAAAGGCTCGACCAGAAGGGTCCATAGTTGAAGGGTACCTGGTTTTCAAGGAAATGGTTCATTTGAGTGAGTACTAACCTCAATCACATCTTGAAGCTCAACGATTATGGAATTATAACCAATCTCAATCATTTGAAGGAGAAACAATAGAGGGTGAAGGGACTTCAAATAGGATAAAAGGTATAAAAAAATGTTAGGAATTATTTTTATCTTCAATTTTATATTACATGGCTTTAAATAATTATTAATTCATTGAACAAATACATTTCTCATTGTAGATCCTAAGGAGTGGGAGGCATTATGTTTGTATGTTGCATACAGTTATGACTTTATGTTGGAATGGATCGAGAAGTACGTTGAAAAAAAGAAATTAGAAGATGAAAATGCATGGGTTGATATATATAATAGACATGGTGAAAACACTACTCGAGGATTTCCTGCAAGCCATAAAAGAAAGTGGCCAGAGAGATTCTCGTGGAATTGGCTAAATACCAATATCGAATATGAGGTAACAAAAGGGAATGATAGAATAACACAACAACAATTGAATTTCATCAAAGGATCTATAAATGGGGAGGTGATATATATTAATATATTACATATATTTAACAAATTTTTTGTTAGATTTCATATCCATGAATCTAATTTGTTGATATTTATATGAATTTAGATATTATATTACAAAGGAGTGTGGAATTTTGGTCATCATTTTTGCATCAAAAAAGTTGATGAAAAGAGAAAAACTTATGATTCTAGAGTTTCAACATCATTTGAGGTGGAATTGAATTCACATTAAAATGATAGCCAATCAATCACAAGAACACTTTGCTACTATGGAGTGTTAGAGGACATTATAGAGCTTGATTTTATGTCTTTCAAGAAAGTTATTTTTTGTGTTGAATGGTACAAGCTTATCAAAGTGGGAGAAGAAAAAACTATCTTCCTCCATAACAATGGATTCCATACGATCGATACATCTAGGTTTGAAGCCACTTCTAAACCTTATGATTTTCCAAGTCAATGTGTCCAAAATTTTCTCATTCCAAATTTAGAACGACCTGGTTGGTCATTTGTGATTGATTATGATCCAAGAGGATGGAGAGTAACATTTTTTCAAGATGTAGAGGACCATGATTTACTTGAAGATGCGTAAGTTCCCCCTAAAGAAATAGATGGCCAAGATGGAGATGATGAAGAATTTATTGTCAATGATGCATATGACTAAGACGAAGACCAGGATGTGTTTATTTAAGTGTTTGAAGGACATCAACAACCACATGGGCATCAAATGCATGAAGATGATGAATTCATTGATTTTAATTTACCTGTAGTTGAAGGTGATGAAGGCTATGAAAATGATGGTATAAATTTATTTGTGGATTCAGGGTCAATTAATGATGGGGTATATATGCCATCAGATAGGAGATTTCATCCAAGGATGACATTTTTTTATCACTAAGTTTACTTTAAGATAGTTTTAAGGATTCACTACAATATAATTCTTCTTTACAAGTTAAGCATTGAGTTTTTAATTGTAATGGACATTAAGTAATTTGAATGTTTAATGTTTTACTTGTCAGGATGACATTTTTTGATCACTATGTTTACTTTAAGATATTTGTAAGGATTCACTACAATATATTTTTTCTTTACAAGTTAAGTAATGAGTTTTTAATTGTAATGAAGATCAAGTAGTTTGAAAGTTTAAGGTTTTACTTGAAAGACATATATATTTGGTGTTACCGATTCTATTTTCTTATGGGTTTTTGATTAAGGTTTTCTTATTTTTATGTTATTAGGTGTTTTTTAAGAATGTGCCCATGGGTGTTACCGATGCTACTATGGGGGATTCAATGATATTAACTACTTTTATGGAAATGTTAACAAATGCATGAGGGCAAGATGTTGCTATGATGATGCATGAGGTAAATTTGAATATTGTCTTTTATCGGTTCAATTATCTTATGCTCCTTATTATGTTATGCTAATTTATGTTTGTGGAATGCAAGCAATCTCTAGTCATTCCAACCCCTATAACACCTTTTATACATCTAAGGTAATGCCCGTGGTAAAACTTCATCAATATTTTTGTGCATCTAATTAACTTATTTCACTATATCTATTTATTAATATTTGTGTTTTTCTAAGCGTGCAATTTGTTGGCATGCAAGATTCATTTATGCCCCTCAATACACCGAATGTTGGCATGCAGGGATCATTAATGCCCCCATATACATCCAATGTTATGCAAAATCTAACATTTAACCATCTATTTTCCTGAGTTCGATTATGTTCTTTGTTGAGAAATCTAGGGCATATATTTAATAAAGTTTTTGCACAACGACTCCATGATTTATGAGGCTACCAAGAGCTACATTGTCCTATGATGATTACTACTAGTATGTATACTTTGACTTCAGCTATGAGCTCTTTCTTGAATTTGTATGCTTACCATGGTGCCTTCTTACTAAGATGCATTCAACCATGGAAAAGGTATTTCATCTTTTGCATTTACCTTGCTATTCATATATGTTATGAATAGTGCCTAAGGGTGTGTATAGTTACCTTATTTTATTATGTCTTTCAATGGATCACCCCATCCGTTTTTTTACTTCTTTTACCTGCAATACTATTTCAGCAAGTAACCTAAGAAATATATTATTCCAAAACATGATGTGAACTTACTTTTCTAGGGTTTTTATGTAATCAATAGGTCATTTTAGGGTTTCTTAAATTCAAACCTTAGATCATACTCTTTTCCCTTTATGTCATTCTACAGTTTATACCATGCCCTAGAAATCAAATTATAGGGAACAAATACCTTAAGAGTAAGGTTTCTAAATACTATCGTTTTCTTAAAATATAAACCCATAAATTCAACCCTACTACATCTTATGATGGACCCTTTAAAAGAAAATTATTATACATACCTCATGGACACCTATATGTAGTGCTTATTATTTTGATTGCCATGATTCTTTGCAACGATACTATACATTTCATTGATCATTTTCCATCTCCATGGCCTTCTTTTAATGAGTCTTCCAAGATATTGTCGTTCTATAATGGGACTTGCTTCTTCATGTGTTCCATCTAGTTATAGTATGGTTGCTTATGGAACATTTTGACTTGGTCCTGGAGGGTCATTTGACTCTATTTGACTCAAACAATTTTTTTTTGTGAAATATGTAACATGCCCACATGGGTCTTTATGACAATGACTCAATGACCAATCCTAAGAGCTCATAATGGGAGCTTGATCTAGAATACAATTCCTTGAGCATGAAACCGATGCCTCAAGCATAACAAAAATAACCTTATTTTTCATTTTTATACATAAATTACATAGAATTGTGATGACATATGTCATTATGAAGACTAAACCTAGTTACATATATCAACATTATTAATCTATTATTCCATATTATTATTTATATTTGTGCCTTGCTGGATGTTTCTAGGGTGACTCCAACAAGTATACAATCTGTTGGTATAGAGGGTCATGTTATGCCCTCTACACCTAGACCATAATCCCATAACACGCCCTTTACATCAAATGTGGGTTCAATCAGAATTCTCCCACCAGGACCGGAACAAGTTTCTTTGAGGATTCTTATATACTCACAAACAAGAATGTTAAGGCTCCTACCAGCTATTCATGAAAATGTGCAAATCAGACAATAAATAATTGAACAAATTCAATTATGGGAAATGTCAATGTTGGAGAGTGTAGCTCCTGCAAGAGATCAATAGGTAATTTTTTTTTTGTAATTTCATTTGTTACGTTTAGGATAATTATTTTAGAAATGAAAAACAGTTTCATATTTTGGTTGGGTTCTTAACAATTCCACAATTTCATTGTAAATGCAGAAAGTAAGTGATAAAGTGCCTAATGTACCTATAAGGGCATCTTCCTCAATTCCCAAGACGACAACAATATCATCTGTGACCACAAAAGGAATGCAAGAAGTTACAATCTTGCTCACTTAAGAAGGAAATGTCTTGAAGGGTGAAATGGGATTGAAATTTTATCACTTTATTTTTCATTGTGCAGAAGAATTATTTGTAAATACCATCCAAATGGATTGGAGGAAACAAACAAATGCCAAAAAAAGAAGAACTATTTAAAGATGTCATAATAGCATTTGGTAACGCTAGATTTGATAAGGAGCTTATGTTAGAGATTGCACGTAAGTACATTCACTCAAAAAGGTCAAATTTAAGGTCAAAGTTGACAAAAAACTTGATGTATCCATGTCCATCTTGGATCACAAACCAAGCGGCGTGGGATGAACTTATGAAAGATGCCAAGTTTAAGAGGAAAGTTTGCAAAAATCCAAACTATACACCATCTGCACAAGGAGGAGCTAAGAGACACCTTCGAGATACAAGAAACGTAACCCAAGCTAGTGTGTCAAAAATTGGATCTCACAAATTAGGCTCTAGTGGATATAATAGTATTCATGGTGGCATGGTAAGTGATAATTCCATCTATTATATTTTCTGTTTTAGGAAAAATAACCATGGTCACGTTGAGTTAATTGTATCTTATTAGTTATTTTACCTTATAAATATGATTATCTTTGATAATGTAGGTTCACCGATTTCAAAAGGAAGCATCATAGGAAGACTTAAAATATGCTTTATTACATGGTTCCCAAGGTCTTCGAAAGCACATGATAGATTGAGGGGAAAACTTAATTACTGGTTAAGGATCTAAAGTTAGTTGTTTATAATATTTTATGAATAATGCAATAATTCAATTGGAGGTATAATGTTATTCTAACAAGTTAAAGTGTGTTGTGTATAAGAATCAGGTGAAACATCTAGGAGTGAGCATGGGGAGGAGATACAAGGACATGATCATTCGTTTGTTGCACACAATCATTCAATTTTCATTCTTGAACCTTGGCAGGAAACCATCGTTCAATTTTAGCGAATGGGAGACAAAAATAATGAGGAGGGTGACTAGCGTGATGAGCATTCCACACCCATAATTAATGTAGTGCCTCACAAAAAGTGGACGAAAACGATTGATATGTGTTAAATTATAATAACTTCAATGTGCATTGCTCTAGCTTCTTAGGAGTGTACTAGACTGTGAGGGTCCAAACATAAACTAATTTTGTGTGCAACAAAACAAATTTTGAAGATACTTTTCTTTCTGAACATTGTGGAACAAAACAAATTTTGAAGGTACTTTGTTTCCCTGAAGCATAATTTTTTAGGTGAGTGTCACAAAAAAACAATGCCTTGACTCTACATGATGAATTGAATATATTGTGACTTTTGGTAAGCAATAGTTTCCTTCAATGGCACTCCTACAACAATCTTCTAGACTAAATGACTTTGTACACTTATGACAATTCATAATTGAATATATTTTTGTCGTGAATTATATTCTAGATTGGACATATTTTGAATTTAATGCTTGCTATTGTGTTTGTGTTTCCAAGAGGAAGCCCAACCATCATGTTAGGAGGAATTCTAATTAATTCTTACTATTTCTGTTTCCAAGAGATAGTCCAACCATCATGTTAGGGAGGGATTCATTTTGTTCATTATTTCCCTTTTTTTACTGCATCTACAACCTTCATTAACGTTATTACTTATTAATATGATTTTTTGGGTTTCACCACTACAAGACAAAAAGCCACAGGCATGCCCTTTTTTCTGGAACCTCTGCATACGCGGAATTCGTGTGTCCATCGGTACACCTCATTGCAGTCCTAATATTTTCAAGTAACACACTATTTGTTATTGTTTTTCTTTCTTCATTGTAGTTGTTTCTTGGTCCTTTCAGTATTATTCATTCCCTTACATGCTTTAGATATCCATGGCTATAAAATGCTTTATATATCCATGGCTATAATTTGAATCTCCTTCTCTGGCTACTAGGGTTTTCTTTGGTTATTTTTCATTTTAGAGTTCAATGGATCCATTGAGCTTCTATCCCCTTAGGAAATTTTTTCATTCTAGATATCCCTTGGTTCATATAGATAATGCTAGCAGCGTGGGATCCTCTAAGTAATCACCTCAATTTCTACAGGGTAAGATATGAAGCACTTCAGGTAATTTTGAAGTATTCTCTATTTTTTTTTAAGGCTCTAGTAATTTATAGGATATCCATCTCGTAGGAAACTATGTAGAAACAATTCCATATACTTCTCTATCCCTTAACATTCAAATTTCTCAACTTCCATTAGGCTTCAACTAGAACCCAACACACAATCCTATAATTATGTCACATTTATTATACTAAGCCTTTAAAATTAATTTATGACAATAACATTCAAAGTGGTCATGCAAATGCCTTAATCGTCATTATTGTAACAGTTTAGCTTCAAAATGATTCCTGTCAACTTTTTGTTTGTCCAAATCCGTGAATACTTAAATTTATATAATTGGCATATGAAGAGATGGGAAGCCTCCAAACACTAGACCATAGGAAATTGGAGGAGTAGACATGGTGTACATTGGTAAGGAAGAAATTTGTTTAGGGTGTGTTCTTCGACATCCAAGTACTCTTCAGCAGCATCACAGGTAAGTCATTTCTCCCACGTTACATTGTGTTGTTCCACATCCTACATTACAAAATAACAATGTTTCATATTATATTTACTGTGAGTTATCATTTCTTAAAAAATATATGAGAAGAAACGTTATAGCTCATTATCAAAACTTTAGTGGGTTTAAGTAGTTGCAAGGTGTATGCATTGTGGCTTATAGATTTACTTAACTTAAAAAAAAATGTACACTCACCAATGGTAATTGTTTAGCACATAAGGTTTTATCATTATATAGAATGGGAGCATCGTCAACATTAACTATCATGTTCAGACGATTTAATTCAGTTTAGGTCAGTTGTGTTTGTGGTTACTTTGTTTCTGTGTTTCTTATTTTGTTGCAACATATTCTGTCATGTACTATAGAAGCAAGGAAAGTGATTGAAAGATACGATATCCAACAAATAGAAGTCAGCTCTAGTCATGAAAGGAGTGGAGATGAACCATAACATAACACAAATAAGTAGTGCTTTTCTGAGTCCATTGTCAACTATCAACTACAGAACAAAAGCTTGCCCTCTTATTCGAAACATTGTCTATTTGAGAAATGCTTTTTTGGTAAATAGATGATTCACGACTCCACTTATGTGTGTTATGGAAAAGTGATGTTTTGAAATTGGTTAAGTGTTGGCATTAGGAGAAATTATTGATTTTTAAGGAAAAAATATTCATTATTGATTTTTTTTATTGACCTTTTATAATCTATATGATAATGAGATGCACCCTTTAGGTGCTCGCTCTGATAGTCAGTTTTGTCCTGATCTAAGTGGCACTTTATGCCATCAATACTCTGCTCACATCTTCTTTATACAATTTTTAAATTATTTAATGTTGTCATGCCGCACATAGATTATGTAGTGCCCATTCCAAACATTCTTTTCCTATGCTGCCAAAGGATTTTACAATGACTTTTTCAACACTTTGTTTTGTGCTCTTTTGATCAAGAATTTAAAATGTTCTCATAGGAACTCTTTCCTATTCCATTCCAATCGAACATATACTTTTGTTTATGACAATGTCAAATAACTCCATGATATTAATCTCAAGCTTATAGTCATAAACCCTTACCCTAGTAGTTATATAAACAACTATCAACTAACTTTGATTCTCAAAGTCACTTTGCAACATCTCCACTTCCAGAAATTCGAAATGACCTGGCTCAATCAATGTATTTTGTCTTCACATGAAGATTTAAATCACCCTTATTTGAATAACAATCAACCTTTGAAAACTAGAGATCGCTACTCTTTGTTAATTGGCTAAGGTCTCCTCCAAGTAGCAATTTCCTACTAGATTGACCCTATGGTCAATTAACTTTCTTTCAATGAAATATGAAAAGATTTCTTCACCATGTTCTTCGTCAAATCAACCTTTAAGCCGTTGTTCTTGCTTCCCTACATGCCAACTCCACAAATCGTTTACAAATCGATTATTCCATTCCATACTCCCCATTCCTTGATTTAAATGTATAATTGTGATTTCCACCTATAGCGTTAATCCACCATGCATAGGTACAAACCAATTCAACAATCAAATTGATTTTTCGCACATACAGCCTCTAGACACATGAGTTAGCTCCACAACGAAGCCATTATCTTGCAGAGATCAATTTCTACCATTCTAATTGCCCAATACAAACAATGATCACTCATACATTCAAATGATTGATGATCACATTCTCCAACAAATTAATTTACTTCTAAAGCTTTGTTTATGAATAGAGGATTAAATGGTATCAACACATAAACATGGAATAATCATTTTTTTAAAATCGATTTCAAAATGGGATCGATTTCTTCCTCACCAAAAACTTACCCAAAAACCCTCACTAATCTTGCGTTCATCTTTGTTGAACCATTGTTCATTGATGGATATCAATCTTCAGGCAAATAGATGATGTTTTTCTATTTCTCCCACAAACAATACACACCCTCTACTTATCCAAAGTAGACTTCTTCCAACATTTGCATAAAACGTTTTACCATATGATTACTCTCATACTCTATCTTGTGTACAGAGTCCAAACACATACACACAAAATCACCCTTATCTATATCGATTGCGATTCATTTTCAAGCATGAACCAAAACCAATTACAATGCATAATCAATACAGTTAATTGCCTCAAAGTACCCACAATTTCGTTATCAAATAATTTACAAACTAAGCAATCGAAATATTGTAACAACATGTTACATAAACTCATTCAACACAAATCACTTACACAGTGTGTTGAATAAACTAACTGCCTTTGCTTCAATTAATAATTTTGTACAAATAAGAATAAACTACCTATCTCCATGATTTTCAGGCCTGGCTCAGAGCCTATCCAACCTCCTATTGAACCCCCTATCCCTTTCTCCTGATTTACTTTGCTACTTATACACAAAACCAATTTGTGGTCACTTCAACTAATTCCCTAACTTGTAGTAATTAACTTTCTAAATATAGAAACCCTAACTCTATCTTGAATGACTCACAATTTAAATATTTTGAGTCTCAATATTATGCTAACACCTAAATATATGTAACTCTTTCTCAAAATAGAATTTATCCTCAACTTGTCTAATGACTCAATAAGCAACCTCCTATATTCTTATATCAAACTCCTAAATCTCCTCAACCTACTCCAAGTAATTCCATCAATCTAGGTTTTTCCTTATGGCTCACTGATTACATTAACACTTTATCATTAGATTAAATAAGTTATGTTGGACTAACACCTATCACATTTAGAATCTTCTAAATCAACTATGATAATTACAATATTTTCATTATTAAAATTCTCCTTGGAATAATTATCAAGACCTTAGGTATGACCAATTCCCTGACTGCAATAACATATTCACTCACACATATTTGCATACCTATAAACATAACATAAGTTGGTAAGTTAGTATCTACTTTTTTATCAGCTAAAACTTGAGACACTTTCCTATCAACAGCTGCAATCCCTTACTCATACTTAGATTCCTCCAGTAACTCACTTTCTACTTGATTCCTGTGAGATACGTCACTATGTTGTTCATCAATTTCAGCATATCTTTCTTCCTCTTCCTTGACAACATACAATAATCATCCTTCAACTCTTTGACTGATCCTATTAATCAATTTAGGTTCCTTCAGTTCTAAGATTGATTCCTCTTTAGCATGAGACATGTCTAAATCACCTTTTTCCAATTTTAATTGTATAGTCAAAATATTCATTCTTTGGTTTGCTAGTCTATTCTCCAAAAGACTTAGATCATGCCACAAATCTTCCATATCACTTGGAATTTCTTCGAAAAACTCTATACAATCCTTACTATCTTCTTCTTTGTCACAAGTCCAATTTCTTTCTAACACTACTTCATTCTTCATTGGAATAAAATTATGATCCTCCATCTCTGTGACAACTTTATATGTCTGTCCAATAGTCTTCCTTTGGCCACTTAAGAAAGCCAATTTCTCTTTGTCCTTACGAATAATTGGTTCCTCATCATAGGACATAATTGTCTCATCTCCATTGAAGATACTTCCTTCACTAATCAAGGAATTTATAAACTCCTTCTACTAAAATAACTCAACATGATCTTCATCTGAAAGACAGTCATCATCATAGTTTTCTTGGAAACTTTCAGCCGCACTCAAGATATTTCCATAAGATGGTTTGTCTTATATAATACCTGTAGTCATACATAATTTGTCAAGTTTAAAACCAAAAGACCTCATGGTCCCATTTGATGGTTCAATCATCAAATCCTCCTCTTGTTCCAAGTCCTCTACGTGACTCGGAAACTCTTCAATGCTCTTATTCTCAACCTCCTCAAGAACTTCACTTGTTTTCTTGATATCCTTCTCCACTTCTTCTTGATGCTCTGAATCCTTCATATGATTTAGATCCTCCATAGGATTTCCCTCTGTCTCTTCAATACTTTCATAAATCAATGGGCCATGTTCTAGTTTACATAACAAAAATTTATCCACACACTCACTTATTCTGAGTAGCTCTTCCTTCAACTGAGCATTCAATATATGCTCCCACTTCACTTTAAATCTATGCATTTGACTTTCCTTTTCATCTGTAACATTTCCATCAAGAACCCAAGATGAAACTTTATCTCAGCTTTCTCTCTCTCAAACTCTTCTTGACTCATCATCTCTGTGTCCTTTTCCTATGCATATTTCCTCTTGTTGTCGCTCTCCTCTAAACCTCTATAATGACCTTAAGTGATCATATACTTCCCCTCGTTTGTGAACTTCATCTGTTCACTTGTGAACTACACTAAGCCTCTCTTTTTTAGCAAGTCTCCATACCTCCTGTAAGTACCTCACCAAGCCTTCTCTCCTTTGAGCTCGATCTTTTTGTAACACTAGTTCTCTATCTATATAACCTCTATTGATCAAATCCTTTGCTCCTTGGTTTTTGTAATTTCACTTCCTTTTGAGAACACTCTTGTCCTCTCTATCCAACCCTCATCAGAATTCCTCACATTCACTACCACATTCCTTCAGAGTCTTTCATTCACTCCCTCTTCAGAATGAAACTGGTTGCTCTCTTATAACTCTTCTTGTTATTCTTTTGATGAGATATTCCTCCTTCAATTTGCAATCTAAAATCTTTAAACACAATCCTCAACCCTGAGTTAAAATAATAAAACATACCATATTACCTTCAGATTTTCTGTCACACTTTATGTCTGTGCACTACTGCCTGTCATATTTAAAATCTAATCCTTCCTTCACATACACATAGAATCTCCTTCTACTCTGATACCAAATGATGCACCCTTTAGGTTCTTGCTCTCATAGTCAGTTTTTTTTCAGATCTAAGTGGAACTTTATGCCATCAATACTCTGCGCTCATCATTTTTCTACAATATTTAAATTATTTAATGTTGTCATGCCACACATAGACTATGTAGTGCCCATTCCAAACCTTCTTTTCCTATGCTGCCAAATGATTTTTTAGCGACTTTATCAACACTTTGCTTAGTGCTCTGTTGATCGTGAATCTGAATTGTTCGCATAGGAACTCTTTGCTATTAAATTTCAATTGAACATATACTTTTCTTTATGACAATGTATCACAACTAATCTCAAGCTTATAGTCATAAACCCTTACCCTAGAAGTTATATAAACAACTATCCATTAACTTTGATTCTCAAAGTCACTTTGCAACATCAACACTTCTAGAAATTTGGAATGACATGGCTCATTCAATGTATTTTGTATTCACACAGAGATTTAAATCACCCTTCTTCGAATAATAATCAACCTCTGAAAACCTTCTCCAAGTAGCGATTTCCTACTAGATTGACCCTATGGTCAATTAACTTCCTTTCAATGAAATATGAAAAGATTTCTTCACCACCTACTTCGGAAAATCGACATTTAATCCCTTGTGTTTGTTGCCCTATGTGCCAACTCAACAAATCAATTATTCCATTCCATATTCCACATTCCACGATTGAACTATATAACTGTGCTTTCTTCATGTAGCGTTACTCCACCATGCATAGGTACAAACCAATTCAATAATCAAATTTATTTTTTGCACATACAACCTCTAGACACATGAGTTACCTCCACAATGAAGCCATTATCTTGCAAAGTTCAATTTCTACCATTCTAATCTCCCAATATAAACAATGATCACTCATACATTCAATTGATTGATGATCACATTATCCAACAAATTAATTTACTTCTCAAGCTTTGTTTATGAACAAAGATTTAAATGGTATTAACACAGAGACATGGAATATCCATTTTTTCCAAATCAATTTCACAATGGGATTGATTTCTTCCTCACCAAAACCTTACACGAAAACCCTCACTAAGCTTTCATTCATCTATCTTGAATGATTGTTCATTGATGGATATTAATCTTCAAGAAAATCAATGATGCTTTTCTATTTCTCCCACAAACAATACACACCCTCTACTTATCCAATGCAAACTTCTTCCAACATTCACAAAAAATGTTTTACCATATGATTACTCTCATACTTTGTCTTATGTATAGAGTCCAAACACATACACATAGAATCACCCTTATTTATATAGATTGGGATTCATTTTCCAGCATGAACCAAAACCGGTTACAATGCATAATCAATACAGTTAGTTGTCTCAAAGTACCCACAATTTCATTATCAAATCATGTACAAACTAAGCAGTTGAAATACTGTAACAGCATGTTACATAAACTCATTCAACGAAAATCACTTACATAGTTTGTGGCATAAACTAACTGTTTTTTCTTCCATAACTTCTAGTAATTAACTTTCTAAATATAGAAACCCTAACTCTATCTTGAATGAGTTACAATTTAAATCTTTTGAGTCTCAATCAATTGCTAACACATAAATATATGTAACTATTTGTCAGAATAGAATTTATCCTCATCCTATCTAATGACTCAATAAACAACCTTCTACATTCTTGTAACCAACTCCTAAATATCCTCAACCTACTCCGAGTCATTCCATCCATCTAGGTTTTTCCTTATGACTCATTAATTACATTGACACTTCATCATTAGACTAAATAATTTAAGCTAGACTAACACCTATCACATTTAGAATCTTCTAAATCAACTATGATAATTAAAATATTTTCATGATTAAAATTCTTGCTTGGAATAATTGTCAAGAGCTTAGGCATGACCGTCCTTTGAATTCCTTAGATGTCTAGGATGCCCCTGCATCAGAATCCCTAGGGAGAGAAAAATTATGACCTCCTGGTCATATGATTTGACACTTGAACCCTCGAGGATTGAATACTCTAGTTTGTTGATGTCCATAAGCTGCATTGTCTTCATCATTCTTCATCTCCAACCTTTCAGGCTTCCACACTTCATGTTGTAATGCTCCAATATCTCTACCTTCTCTATTCTTCACATTCCAATCATCTTCACAGTGGATTACCTTCTTCATTCTGTTATAGCTCTCCTTAGGTATATGCATTAGGTTCCATAGTTCATCTATGGTTTCTTGTAATTCAGTTTGTTATTGAAAACAACTTTTATTTTCTTCACTATGCCACTGTACTCTGCTGCACTTTATCCATTCATCTCTAAACTACTGATTTTTTTCTTCAACTTTCCTAGCTTCAATTTCTTCTTTTTCTCTTAAAACTTCTCCAAATGCTACTCTAGATATTGTTGTCACCCATACTTCCTGAATATCCTTGAAGTTATGTCCCTCTGCAATAGCTAATTGATGTTTGTTACCTTCAAATTTACTTTCAAAAATTAAATTTTCTTCCAATTCCCTGACTACAGTAACATATTCACTCACACTTCTCTGCATACTAGCAAACATAACATAAGTTGGTAATTTGGTATCTATTTTTTTCTTAGCCAAAACTTGAGACACTTTCCTATCAATGACTGAAATCCCTTACTCATTCTTCCTCTTCCTTGACAACATTCAATAATTGTACTTCAGCTCTTTGATCGATCCTAGTAATCAGTTTAGCTTCCTTCAGTTCTAGGATCAATTCATCCTTATCATGAGACACGTCTGCATCACCTTTGTCTAATTTCGATTGTACAGTTAGAATATTCATTCTCTTGTTTGCTAGTCTATTCTCCAAAAGACTTAGCTGATGCCACAAATATTCCATCTTACTTGGAATTTCTTCTGAAAACTCTATACAATCCTCACTATCTTCTTTCTCATCACAAGTCCAATTTCTTGGTGACACTACTTCTTCATTCTTCATCAGAATAAAATTCTAATCCACCATCTCTATGACAGCTTTAGATGTTTGTCCAACAATTTTCCTTTGGCCACTTAAGAAAGCCAATTTCTCTTTTTCCTTACCAATAATAGGTTCCTCCTCATAAGACATAAGTGCCTCATCTCCATTGAAGATACTTCCTTCACTAAGAAAGGAATTTATGAACTCCTTCTATTGCAATAACTCAACTTGATCTTCATCTAAAATACAATCATCACCATACTTTTCTTGGCAACTTTCATCCTTACTCAAGACAATTTCATAAGATGGTTTGTCTTCTGCAATAATTGTAATCACACATAACTTGTCAGTTTTAAAACTACAATACCTGATGGCCTCATTTGATGATTCAATCATCAAATCCTCCTCTTGTTCCAAGTCCTCTACATGACTAAGAAAGTCTTCAATGCTCTTCTTCTTAGCCTCCTCAAGCACTTTACTTGGTTGCTTGATATCATTCTCCACTTCTTCTTGGTGCTCTAAATCCTTCATATGATTTAAATCCTCCATAGGATTTTTCTCTATCTCTTCAGTACTTTCAGAAATCAATGGACCATTCTCTTGTTTACATACCAAAACTTTCTCCACACACTCACTTATTCTAAATAGCTCTTCCTTCAATTGAGAATTCAATCTATGCTCCCACTTAACTTGCAATATATTCCATTTGGCTTTCCTTTTCATAGTCCAACCATACATTTGGTCTTCCTTCTTCATGTGTAACATTTCCATTAATAACCCAAGACAGAAATTTATCACAACTTTCTCTCTATCAAACTCTTCTCAACTCATTATCTTTGTGTCCTTTTCCTTTGCATATTTCCTCTTTCTATGGATTCCCTCTGACTCTCTGTAATGACCTTAATTGATTGTTGAATTCCTCTACTTTTGAACTTCATCTGTTGACTTGTGAACTACACTAAGCCTCTCTTTCTCACCAAGTCTCCATACCTGTCGTAAGTACCTCACCAAGATTTCCCTCCTTTGAGCTCAGTCTTTTGGTAACATTGGTTCTCTATCTCTGGAACCTCTGTTGAGAAACTCCTTTGCTACTTGGCTTCTGAATTTCACTTCCTTCTGATAACACTCGTGTCCCCTCTATCCAACCTTCAGCAGAAATTTTCAGGTTCACTACCATGTTCATGCTCCTTCAGAGTATTTCATTCACTTTGTCTTTAGAATGAAAGGTTCTTCTCTTACATGTCTTCTTGTTATTCTTTTGATGAGATATTCCTCCTTCACTTTGCAATCTGAAATCTTTAAACACAATCCCCAACCATTAGTTAAAATAAATAAAACATATGATATTACCTTCAGATCTTCTACCACACTTTATCTTTGTGCACTGTTGCCTGTCATATTTAAAATATGATCCTTTCTTCCCTTACACGCAGAATCTCCTTCTCCTCTGATACCAAATGATGCACCCTTTAGGTGCTTGCTCTCACAATCAGTTTTTTCATGATCTAAGTGGGACTTTATGCCATCAATACTCTGCTCACGTCTTCTTTCTCTAATATTTAAATTTTTTAATGTTGTCATACTGCACATAGATTATGTAGTGCCCATTCCAAAGCTTCTTTTCCTATGCTACCAAATGATTTTGCAACGACTTTGTCAACAATTTGCTTTGTTCTCTTTTGATCATGAATCTGAATTGTTCTCATAGGAACTCTTTGCTATTCAAATTCAATCGAACGTATAATTCTGGTTATGATAGTGTCTCAAAACTACATGATCTTAATCTCAATCTTATAGTCATAAACCCTTACCCTAGCAATTATATAAACAACTATTCACTAACTTTGATTCTAAAAGTCACATTGCGACATCAACACTTCTAGAAATTTGGAATGACATGGTTCATCCAATGTATTTTTTCTTCACACAGAGATTTAAATCACCCTTCTTCGAATAATACTCAACCTTTGAAAACCATAGATCACTACTCATCGTTAACTAGCTAAAGTATCCTTCTCCAAGTAGCGAGTTCCTACTAAATTGACCCTATGATCAATTAACTTCCTTTCAGTGAAGTATGAAAATATTTCTTCACCACATACTTCGGCAAATCGACCTTTAGGCCCTTGTTCTTGCTTCCCTACGTGCCATCTCCACAAATCGATTTAAAAATTGATTATTCCATTACATACTCCCCATTCCACGATTGAACTGTATAACTATGCTTTATTCCTATACCGTTACTCCACCATGCATAGGTACAAACCAATTGAACAATCACAATGATTTTCCATGCATACAATCTCCAAACACATGAATTACCTCCACAACGAAGCCATTATCTTGCAGAGATCAATTTCTACCATTCTAATCACCCAATACAAACAACGATCACTCATACATTCAATCGACTGATGACCACATTCTCCAGCAAATTAATTTACCTCTCAAGCTTTGTTTATGAGCAAAGGATTAAATGGTATCAACATACAGACACAGAATATTCATTTTTTCCAAATCAATTTTAAAATGGGATCGATTTCTTCCTCACCAAAACATTACACAATAAACCTCACTAATATTGCATTCATCTTTGCTAAACCATTGTTCATTGGTGGACATTAATCTTCAAGCAAATCAATGATGTTTTTCTATTTCTCCCACAAACAATACACACCCTCTACTTATCCAAATCAAACTTCTTCTAGCATTCCTACAAAATGTTTTACCATATGATTTCTCTCATACTCTGTCTTGCATACAAAGTCCAAACACATCCACACATAATCACCCTTATTTATATCGATTGGGATTCATTTTCAAGCATGAACCAAGACCAATTACAATGCATAATCAATATAGTTAATTGCCTAAAAGTACCCACAATTTCTTTTCAAATCATGTACAGACTAAGCAATTGAAATACTATAACAACATGTTACATAAACTCATTCAACACAAATCACTTGCACAATTTGTGGCATAAACTAACTGCCTTTGCTTCAATTAATAATCTTCTATAAAAACAAGAATAAACTACCTATCTCCATGATTTTCAGGCCTAGCTCAGAGCCTAACCAACCTCCTATTGAACCCCCTTCCCCTTTCTCCTGATTTGTTAGAAAATGATATATTACAAAGCAATGGAACACATAGAATATTGCATAAATATAAACATAGAAAACACATAAAACCAGAGAGACATAGATATACATGGTTCACCCAGTTTGGGCTATGTCCACCACGAACAACCAATCCTTCCTTTCTATTATCTAGAAAAATGAAGAGACACAACCTATAGCAAATCCGCTATAATATCCTCTGTTTTCTCTCACAGTCTCACCTCTCTATTTCCTGCTCAGGGAATACACATCTATTACACAGCCTTACTAGAATGCCCTCATACAAAGAGAGGGGTTGCCTTCTAGGGGAAGGATAACCCTAAACTAAACATAAGTTCTGCCATCAGATCAGTCGCCTAATGAACAACCTAGATTGACTATAAATTACTATACTTTTACAAGGCAATTTTACATCTATTTTTCACTTCAGGTGTGGTGCCCCCAAAACCCCCATCGGGGGACCGTTGGCCCCCGGACACCCTAGTCGAGGGGGATCGGCCCCTGCAAACCCCCAAACTTCCTGGAGTATACATTCGGCTGAAACAAAGACCTCTAAATAATCGTGCTCCACACCCAACAATCTCCCACTTGGAGAATGATTGTAGACCCTCCACCGCTGCGTCATTTTCTAGACAATGACTTATCTTTTGACCTGGTTGTTTCTCATCTTCATCGTCATCCTTGAAGACCAATTTAAATTAAGCATATTCTCAGTTTCTCCCTGGTTTCAACTCACTTGAGTTTGTTAGCATATCTGTAGGATTCTGGCCAGTGTGTATCTTTTCCAGCTTCAACTCTCCATCTTCCAACACTGATCATATGAAATGTTACTTGAGTTGTATGTGTTTAGTCCTGGAATGAAATGCTGAGTTCTTTGCAAGATAAATGGCACTTTGGCTATCACTGTATAACATTCCCATATCATGCTTCTTACCCAATTCACCCATAAACCTTTGTAACCAAATCATTTCTTTACTAGCCTCTGTAGCAGCAACATACTCTGCTTCTGTTGTTGAAAGTGCAACAACACTTTGGATTTTTGAAACCCAACTGACAATTGTTCCACCTACATTTAATACATATCCTGTAGTGCTCCTCCTGTTATCTCTGTCACCTACCATATCTGCATCAACATATCCATGTAGAGAAATGTTTGAACCACCAAAGCATAATGCTTGATTTGTGGTACCTTTCAAATATCTGAGAATCCATTTC
>APFE030459557.1:0-15644 GCA_000404065.3 Pinus taeda | reverse complement strand
ACTTTACGAAGTGGGCCAAAGCCATGCCCACTTATAAAAACGATAGTGACACGACAGCTTTGTTTCTCTTCAATCAGGTTATCTCAAGGTTCAGTGTCCCAAGAGAGATTGTCACTGATCATGGAAGTCACTTTCAGAATCAACTTATGTCCGAGTTGGCCTCTAAATTAGGTTTCCGTCAAGAGCATTCGTCTCCTTATTATCCTCAGGCCAATGGACAGGTCGAGGCAGTCAATAAAACTCTTAAGACGATACCCCAACGGACAATCGATAAAAATCGGCCCAATTGGCACGTGATGTTGTATTCGGCTCTTTGGGCATATCGGACCTTCGTAAAGACTGCTACTGGTTTTACACCTTTTCAGTTAGTTTACGGGATGGAATCTATCTTATTGAATGTGAAATTCCGTCTCTCAAATTAGCTGTAGAACTCCTCCCAGAGACTTCGAGTCTCGAAGAGCGTCTTCTTCACTTGGAACATCTCGATGAGCAGCATCGAGATGCCGCCACGATGAATGAAGCCCATAAGAAAAGGGTAAAAACACAATATGATAAATATGTCTGTCCTCGAGTCTTTTCTGAAGGCGACCTTGTCTTGGTCTACGACCAAGATAAAGACACCTTGGGGGCAGGAAAGTTTAAGCCTATGTGGTACGTTCCTTTCATTATTAAACGAGTTTTAGAAAAAGGGTCGTATGAGTTAGTCGACTTTGAAGGAAACAAGCTGGTGGAGTTTGCTTGAACCTCTCAAACCTTCAATGGAGTACAGAGACTCTCTAACTCTCTCTGGCTCTGTCTGGCTCAAAGCTGCCTTCAGGTCAGCTCGGCTTCTACTCTCTGTAGAGCTATAAAAAGGGTCTCTTTCACCTCTAGTTACCTCACATTAATATGTCAATCCGGGAACGTCTTGCTATTTCAAAGAGTGTCTCAGTCTGAGGCTTAGCATTTTCCAGAGTAATGCTTGTAGTACAGTTGTTTAAAACTACAAGAGTAAATTGATGCGTGTCTACAACGTAACTACTTCAAAAGGCTAAATCACACAAAGCAATGCATCAGTGAAGGGTTCGGTAGCAATAACCCATCCCTTCCGTAATAGATGAGAACAGATTCGAGGTCTGGGAGCCAGGTAGCAGATGCTGACGCTCACTACAACCTGAGATCGTCGTTAATAAATAGAAATGAAACAGCAAGTAAAGAAAATAACAATGAAATAAAACAACACATCAGTTAAGGGTTCGGTAGCAATAACCCATCCCTTTCATAACTGATGGGAACATATCAGAGGTCTGAGAGCCAGGTAGCAGATGCCGATGCTCACTACAGCCTGAGATCGTCCTTAATAAATAAGAAATGAAATGGCAAGTAAATAAAATAGTAAATTAGCAATCTTGAAATGGAACAACAATTCAGAAATGGAACAACAACTAAAATGGAACAGCAATTCAGAAATGGAAAAGCAACTGAGCAATTCAGAAATGGAACAGCAACTGAAATGGAACAACAATTCAGAAATAAGTAGTAACCAAGCTCATCAAGCTGTAACTAATTACACAAATTTGAACATCAATCCTTCGTTCTTAAAGATGTACACATACTATGGAACAACACTACCTATGGATTCAGATGGAATAATACTAAAAACCATATAAACAAAACGTGTTTAATCTAACTCTGTTATCACTCTGAATAAAAGCATACGATTGCATCTCAAGACGAAAACAGTAACATTCAAGGATTCAATAATCACATGAAATCAGACTCTTCAAGATAAATGTTGTAATGCTAAGGCACAATCGCATAAAACTCTGTAATGGAATGACAGTATCCTTTAGAGATTAATCAACACTTAAAGGATTGGTAACATGATACAGTGACAATACAAGACTTTTGTTTGCAGGAACATTAAATGAGTTAAACACAATAGAGCATGTATCATAAACGTTATAAAACACAACAGATTACCAGATCACGTCGATAAACAAACCACACAGAAACCACGCATAATGGTACAAGAGCAAGTGTCATCCAGGGCTGGGTCCTTAGCCTCCAGGGGTACACCGCTTAAGATTGATCTAGGCTCAAAGATAAAAGAGTAACCAAGTCTGTATTAATGCATCAAGTAAAATTACAGTAACTCAAGTCTTTAACAGAACATAACGATCATAGTCTTGATCTTTCTTAAAAGAAATTACATAAACTCCTCCTCTTTACCCAACAACGCTATCCCTTATATAAGGATGATGACAGAGATCTCTAGATGCAGAAATAGATAAAACCGCGATCCCTCGGGATCTAAGATCATGAGGGATTCGTAGAATCGTTAATCCTGAGTCACTTCTTTCATTTTCTGCTCCGAGCTGGTATCTCCGCTTCCTTTCCTGGGTTGGTCCGTTTTGATCTGGTTTGCACGCAGTCTCCTGACAAAGGGACATCAGTTAATTCATCTTCGTCTTTTCCCTTAGGATGGCCACTTTCCGTTTTTCCTCCCTCCTGCACATAGGAATGACAATTATCAACGTTCTCTATTAATCTCACATGTTTCGTTATAAATCCTTATTATTGTCTAAGTTTCTATTGCAAAAAGGATTATAAGACCTAATGAAAAGATACTGAAATAACCATCAAAATATACCTTCTTTGATACTCCACACACCCCCCAGCTTACCCTTTTTAATGGCCTCATGAAAACATTGTAGTTGACATGCAAGGCAGTGAGTGAGTAGGCCGAAGATGGAATCTCGTGTGAGGGCCTACATCCATGATGCGAAACTAAATGATCAAAGAAATGGCTTGTCTGACCCTTAGGCATCTCATACAGGGCTTGGTATACGGGTGCAGGATGCCAAATGATTGGACTTCGGAACCTATATCCTAACCAGGATGGCCCTGCCCTCAAAACAATTTCGCCATAGGGGGGAAATCGGTTAGCAGCAAGTTTAAAGTTCTCATACTTAAATGGTTCTCTGAGCTGGATGTTCGAATTAGATATTCGATATCGAAATTTAGTTGCTTCAACGGCAGGGTCTTTAATAGAGGAAATGTATTCAAGTCCCTGCCGAATGATTGCTTCGTGCATGGGTCCTAATGCTTCAATCACTCCTGGAGCCTTCATGAGATTTCTATGTCTCCTCCATAATTGTTTTCGGTCCCTAGGCTCAGCTCTTACCCATAGATCTAATCCGTTTTCTTGTCTTTGAAAAGTGTTGTAGGCTTTAAGCCATTTAATTTGATTGACTACAAATGAGATAAATGCTCGCAATTGAATGTCCCCAACAAAAGGGCCAGGGTTCAGTTCGGTCTCTTGTTCTAGTACAAGGTTATGCAAGCAAAATTCACACAATAACCTTTGCACTTTTACCCCATAATGTTTACAACAATTTATATAATCATCTATAGTGTTAATTTGTATGGGAACACCTGCTTTAAAAACCTTTATTTTCAATTGTAAATACCTTTCCATTAGAAATAGGGCATAGTTCTTGGCAAGGGCTCTACATGCTAGGACGTCATTGTATAGAGAACACAAGGTATCCATTTGTTTGATAACTACATCTAATCTATGAGTTACCTTTGCAAATTTTTCTTGTTCCCTTCGCCATCCTTCGAAAGCTTGGATTTCAGATAAGTTGACGTTCCTTAGCTGCTACTGTAGTTCTTCATATTTTTCTCGGGGGACCATTTGCTCCCTCAGCTTTTCTGCTTCTTGCTAGGCCTACTTCAAACCTTTGTGAAGGGTTATCATTTTTGGATCCTTTTTCCATGCAGCCGTGGAGGCCGGGAGATTTACCTGAACTTTCTTATTGCGCTGCTTCGAGTTCAGAATCCTTATTACTCCCGAAGGTGGTGCCTCCGTTTGAACCATCTTATCATCCTTTTCAATTTTAACATGAACACCAGGCCATTGTTGTTCCTTTTCAATTGGAACAGCAGTCTGCTGTTCAGCTTCATTTGGAACAACAGCTTGGCTTTTGTCAGGGTTTTGAGCAGTGGGATGGATTCTGGTCCTCCACCTCTTGCCTTTAAGGGATTTTACTGGTGTTGTCAGACCTTTTCTTCCTAAAGTCCCTTTTACCCTTTACCTCGCCTTTAGAACCCTAATCTGCTGGTGAAGCTGGACTATTATGTTCAACAATCTCTGCTGTTCCTTTTGTAATTCACTTATTTCCATCATTTCTTCAAAAGGAACAACAAGCTGTTCACTGTGGTTTGGACTATGGCTAGCTTCCTGATTTTCTCCCTGGGGTGGTTGTTCCATGGTAAGAACCTTAATTGGCTCTGTTATTTCTTGGGCTAACTCTTCTTCTGCCCTTATTTCCTCTAGACTTTCTTCTGGTGCCTCCTGATTAGGAACGGGTTGTTCTTGCTCAACGTTTTCTGATATCTTCTCATTATGAATAGACAAAATTTCTACTTCCGCCTCTTCTACATGTGATTCCTCGGGTGCATCTTTCTCCTGGGGTTTCTCTACAGCATGGAGGTTTGATGGACTCAGGGGTTGGCCATATTCGCCCATGTTGGCCAAAATTTTGGCCAATTCATCTTCCCCTAACGGGTCTTGTAATGGGCTACCTTCCTGCTGTTCCATTCCTTCCTCCTGCTCAGACTGCTTGGCTTCTTTTCCCTCGTCTCCTTTCTCTTCAGATTGCTCATCTTTTCCTTCTTCTCTTTCTACAGATTGCTCTGCCTCCTCTTCTTCTTCTTCTGTTTCTACCTCTGCAGTCTGTTATGTTTCCTCGTCGTCTTCTTCTTCTTTTTCCTTGCTTGGAATTTTCTCATCTTCGATTTATATTGTCTGGCTCGTGCCTTCTTGGGGCTTCTCTAGCCCCCCTCATAGCCATGCGAGCCGTGTTGATTTTCTGCGTTTTTTTGGTTGTTCAGGTGTGCTGGCGTCATGCTTCCATTTTTCAGATTTCTTTCGTTTTTCACATTGTTCCGCCATGCAAGCGTCCTGCTTCCGTTTTTGTGAACATTGGGGTGTGCTAGCAACTTGTTTTCGTTTTTTCGGGCGTCCGGATGTGGCCGACTGTCCATTGATGATGGTAATTAGTTCTTACCAACTGCTCTGCTGCTGGGTGAGACTATAGTTAACTATCAACCGAATTATTCCATAGTGGCCGACGACTGACTCTGCGTGCTGTGCTCTTTTCATGCTTCATGCAACGTCATGAAGTAGTGAATTCAACAATGCAGGTAAATTCACATAATATTTTTGTTTTAAAACAACTAGGAGTTTAAGATGTCGTGGTCTTACCACGTCTTTTCTGCCTTCACAGGTGATGTAGATTTGGATGATTTTTGCTAATTCCGCCCATGGCTCTCCTAGCTTTGCTGGTAGCACCCCCGTTCCTCGAATTGTCAAGCTCTGGGCCTTGTCCTGAAAGATTTCTAAAATCTTCTGCAGCCTTTCCTTCTTTATCATCCATATTGGTCCAGTGGCTAGCAGTCCCGAAACTTCTGCTATTATGTCATCGGTGACTATTATTCGTCTTCCTCTTATTGTGGAGTAGTCTTCTTGCAAATTCTGTAAAAATTCTATCGCTACTTTTTCATTGGACTCCTTCAGGCAGTTGAGATAGGTCAGCCATCCTGCTTTTCTCAGGATTTTCCGGGCTGCAGCCGAAAAAGTTAACACTTGCGTTCTCGGCGAATTGACCTTCCTCCCATAGTTTCACTACAAATTCTCAAAGGAACAGTAGCTATTTGTTGAAACGTAGAGAAGCTGATGGCGTATTACTCGTTCAAATTCTAATGCTATGGCTTATGCAGTGGAAATGGCTTTGAACAGCAGCTCATGCAGAAGAAAAAAAATAGAAAAAGATAATACTGTTGAGCCGTGTTGTGCCCAAGTACACAATTTCTCAAATAAAGGACTGACACGTGCTCTGGGAAATGATGAGGTTACCCTCCCCCCCCATAATGTGATAGGCTGTCCCAGCCGTCAAATAAAGGAGCAGCATCTGTTCTGCCGCAAGGTCTTTATGGAACAACGTATGGCAATATTCCATGCTTACAAAAACAACCTATTACTGAAATCGAGGTATAAAGTTACGTTTCTTTAATACGTAAGAGACTGCGGTGATTTGATGGAAGTTCAGGGATAAGACATTTGCGATAAATAGAGAGTCTCATGCGGTCACTGTCACTAGTTCCGTAATTATTGGCGATAATATATAGTCATATGTTATATGGTTGGGTAATATTATATAATTAATTACCACGGCATAAGAAACAAGAGGATGCAATCTTCTTACCAATTGGTGTAAAAATGGGACTTCAATACCATTAACAGTGCTCTGCTGCCGACAGGTGTCCATAACCTTAGCAAATTTGTTTGTTTCACCCCTGGAACCATAGTCCTTTGTGTATGCTAGGAAGCATTGTGTAATGTCAAAATGTAGGCCATTATGCTGGCTTGGTGACCAGTTAGTCATAATGACATTCACGAGGGAGGAGCGAATAGTGGACAGGCCAGCTCATGATGAGACCTCCTGTTCCAAGGGTTGTTTGGTTGATATATCTTTTGGACCATTTCCCAGGTGTGGTGGCCATAGTGGGAATGCCATTTCGCTTCCGTCTTGATGATCATGGTAGGCTAGCTCGTAATGAGATTTCTTGTCGTGCAATTTGAAAATTTAGAAACCATGTTTTGCTTCCTTTTTTTCTTGTTTTTCATAAAGAGCCTTTCCTATTTATACACAAAGGGTGGTTCAACACTCCTTAAGAGTAGGAATGGTGGAATAAGTCTTAATATCCCAATAGAAAGGTATAGATCCTTTGCTCTTATTGCTGAATGATAATCAGAGAGGATTAAAAAGGGACCATCATGATACAGATAACTAATCAGAATGGAATTAGTAGAGCAATGGCAGCAAAAGATGATAAATAAGCATGTCTTTCCTTGTGTCCTTTCACCAATTCTGGGCGGTCTCTTATAAAGATAGCGATGTATGATTGAATGATTTCCATACGTTGTGCTTTTGTTCCCATCACATAAGTGCATAGCCGTATTCAAAAAGACTTGAAAGAACATTAGAAATAAGCATCCTTAATTTAAAATAGCAAAAGGAACAAGCTGTTTCACAAGGAGAGAAAAATCATATAAGTAGTGTTCCTTTCGAGGAAGGGCACAACAACAGTTCACAAATGCTATCCGTTTGGAGAAAGGAACAACATAAATCAACAGTGTTGTTCCTTTGAAAAGGAACAATAAAATCAAACAAGTGTCGTTCCTTTGAAAAAGAAACAACAGAAATCAAAAAGTGTTGTTCCTTTTGGAAAAGGAACAGCAAAAATCAAAAGTGATGTTCCTTTTGGAAAAGGAACAACAAAAGCACACAAGTGTCGTTCCTTTGGAAAAGGAACAACAGAAAGCAAAAGTGTTGTCCCTTTTGGAAAAGGAACAGTGAAAATCACAAGTGTCGTTCCTTTTGAAAAAGGAACAACAAAAACACACAAGTGCTGTTCCTTTTGGAAAAGGAACAGCAGAAAGCAAAAGTGTTGTCCCTTTTGGAAAAGGAACAACAAAAATCACAAATGTTGTTCTTTTTTAAAGAGGAACAGAAAAAACACACAAGTACTGTTTCTTTTGGAAAATGAATAGCAGAAAGCAAAAGTGATGTCCCTTTTGGAAAAGGAACAGCAAAAACACAAGTGCTATTCCTTTTGAAAAAGGAACAGCAAAAACACACAAGTGTTTTTCTTTTTGGAAAAGGAATAGCAGAAAGCGAAAGTGTTGTCCCTTTTGGAAAAAGAATAGCAAAAAATCACAAGCGCTGTTCCTTTTGAAAAAGGAACAACAAAAACACACAAGTGTTGTTTCTTTTGGAAAAGGAATAGCAGAAAGCAAAAGTGCTATCCCTTTTGGAAAAGGAACAACAAAAACACAAGTGTTGTTCCTTTTGAAAAAGAAATAACAAAAACACACAAGTGATGTTCCTTTTGGAAAAAGAACAACAGAAAGCGAAAGTGTTGTCCCTTTTGGAAAAGGAACAACAAAAAATCACAAGTGCTGTTCCTTTTGAAAAAGGAACAACAAAAACATACAAGTGTTGTTCCTTTTGGAAAAAGAACAATAGAAACACACAAGTACTCTTCCTTTTGGAAAAGGAACGACATAAACACACAAGTGTTGTTCCTTTTGAAAAAGGAACAACAGAAAGCGAAAGTGTTGTCCCTTTTGGAAAAGGGACAACAAAAATCACAAGTGTTGTTCCTTCTGGAAAAGGAACAACAAAAATCAAAATGTTGTCCCTTTTAGAAAAGGAACAATAGAAATCACAAGTGTTGTTCCTTTTGGAAAAGGAACAACAAAACCACAAAGTGCTGTCCATTTTAGAAAAGGAACAACAGAAAACCAAAAGTGCTATTCCTTTTGAAAAAGAGGAACAACAGAAGTAACAAAACCTGTTGCAAATATATGTACAAAAATGATTCAAGAAGTTATGTACAGATTGTAAGGGAAAGTAAATTTCTTAGTGAGTTACAGATGAGGAAGACTTGTCTTGCTCCCCTAAGATCTCCATATCTGAATCTTGGCATAGCTGCTGGCAGAAGGACTCCCGAGTAAGTGGTTTGCGATAGAGATGGATTGGATGGCCATTTGCCTTAAAGGTATATCCAAAACCATCAATAGTAATCAGGGTAAGGGTACCATTATCATGTACTTTCTGGATTTCATATGGTCCCAGCTAATGAGTCTGGAGTTTCGTAGAGAAGTCCTGAAACCTGGAGTCATATAAAAGAGCCCAGTCTCCTTCGTGGAAGGCTCTATTTTTAATGAGAGCATCATGCCATTTATTTCTCTGTTGTTGTATCAGGGCAATGTGTTGAAGTGCAGAGAGCCTAATTTCATCCATCTTATTGATCTATTGTAGTCGATTAGTCTGTGCCTCAGTTAAGTCTAAACCAACTTCTTGTGTTGTTCGTAATGTCTGGATTTCAAATTCTATAGGAAAAATAGGTTGTTTTCCTAACATTAGTTGGTAAGGTGAGTGACCAGTGGTGCTTCTCCATGTTGTTCTATAAGCCCACAGTGCTTCAGGTATTCTGGCAGCCCTATCACGTCTACGTGATACAACTGTTTTTGTTAAAATTGTTTCTATTATCTTATTGCTGCTTTCTACTTGCCCATTTGCCTGTGAGTGATATGGGGTGGTAATTTTATGCTGGACATGATAGTTGTTGAGTGTTGCAGCTATTATGTTCCCAGCAAACTGTGGCCCTCCATCTGTAATTATCTCTCTAGGGAGGCCATAGCGTACAAATAGATGGAGCAGGAACTGTATAACAGATTCTTCTGTAGCTCTGGGCAATGCCTCTGCTTCAACCCACTTGGTGACGTATTCTGTTGCCACCAAAATGTATGTTTTCTGGTTTGATGGTGGGTTGATTGGTCCCACAAAATCAAGAGCCTAACGCTCAAATGGTTTGATCACTAGCTGTGGTTTCAAAGGCATCTCATCCGACTAGCTAGGGCGTCCTGCTCTCTGGCAACTGTCACATGCTTGGACAAATTTCTTTGCATCTTTGAAAATTATGGGCCAATAATACCCTGCGTGTAATACTTTATGTGCAGTCCTGCGATCATCGAAATGTCCACCACATGGTTGGTCATGGTAGGCTTTCAATATATCAAAAATTTTGTCCTGTCGAACACATCCCTTGATTTGCATGTCTGCCCATGTGTGAAACAAATAGCCCCCAATCCAGGAAAATCTGGTACTTCGCTGAACAAGCTGTTTTCGCTCATTAGGGGTTAGATGCTTTGGTAACTTACCTACTGTTAGGTAATTGGCAACATCAACATACCAAGGTGTTTGAAAAACAACGGCAAAGATATGCTTATATGGAAATTGATCTTCAACTGTTGCTGCATCAACAGGTTTTGGCATTCTTGAGAGGAAATCAGCTACCGGGTTTTCTTTCCGGGGTTGATCCTTGATTGTAATATCAAATTCCTATAATAAAATCAGTCATCTAGTTATTCTGCCATTTGTGATAGGTTTGTTTGCTAAATATTTTATAGCAGAATGATCTGTGTACAAGATAACAGGATATCCAGTAATGTAATGTCTGAATTTATTGACAGCATATATAACAGCTAGAAATTAATTTTCAGTGACAGTATAATTTAATTCAGTCGGGGATAGATTTTTGCTAATGTAATAAATTACATATGGTTTTCTATCCTCCTCCTGTCCAAGGACCTCTCCAATGGCTGTGTCTGGGGCATCAGATGATATCTGGAATGGCAAATCCCAATTCGGTCCTCGAAGAATTGGGGCTGTAGGTACGAGCTTCTTCAGATTATTGAAGGCACGTCACATTTCTCTATCCAAAGAAAATCGACGTTACCAGTTAATGCATACAAGGGTGCAACAATACGTGAATAATATTCTATAAACCTTCTATAGTAACCAGAGAATCCAAGAAAGCTACATACCTCTGTTTGAGTAGTAGGAGTAGGAATAAGCAAAAGTATTTGGATTTTGGCTGGGTCTACCTGAATGCCAGCTGCTGAAATATAGTGTTTTAAAATAAGTCCTTCCGTCATCATCATATAACATTTTTCATGACTTAAACAAAGCCTGGTAGCTATGCAATGTTGTAGGACTTTTTCTAGTGTGTCCAATGTTGGATCAAACTCATCTCCATATGGAGTAAAGTCGTCCATATATACTTCCAGTCCTTCATTTATTATATCTGCAAAAATGATAAGGATAGACCTTTGGAATGTGGCAGGGGCATTGCATAAGCCAAAAGATAAAACTCGATAGGCGAATGTTCCCCAAGGAAAAGTAAAAGTAGTTTTGTCCTTATCTTTAGGGGCAATCTGTATTTGGTTATACCCACTGAAGCCATCAAGGAAAGAAAATAATTTCTTCCCTACCAAAGTGTCCAATACTTGGTCGATGAATGGGAGAGGAAAGTGATCTTTTTGTGTTGCTTTATTTAGCTCCCTGTAGTCCACGCAGATTCTCCACTTCCCATTCTTTTTCGGTACCACCACAAGTGGGGAGACCCATTTACTATCAGAGATAGGGTAGATGAAGTTAACATATAAAAGTTTTTGAAGATCAACTTTTACTACTTCTTTTAGATGAGGATTTAGTCTTCTCTGAGGCTGCCTAACAGGTTTTGCATCATTTTCTATGTAAATGTGGTGTGTACATAATTGGGGGTCAATTCCTTTCATATCAGGGTAATCCCATGCAAGTTCTTCTTTATATTTCCTTAAGATATGGATGAGCTTTGTTTCTTGTTCGAGTGTGAGGTCGGCATTAATGTTTAAGGTTTTTCTAGGTTCAATTTCCACAATTCTACTATGTGCAACCGAAGTGACAGGGATTGTGTGATCAGGTGTATCTTTCAGAGGTTCCTCTTCTACTTCATTATCAAATTCTGCTTTTATCATATGACACTGGGTACGAGATGTGAGTTCAATTTGACTAATGAAATTACTGATGGCATCATCTTCTGTTTGGTCTTTGAACTCAAGTGCTTCTTGTATAGTTAATGGAGATCTAATATTATCAGTAAGATATGATACAGGGTGCCCATTAGTTTTAACTATTGTGATGCTTGGCTGCGCTGGGGGATATAGTACCAAAATTCTTGATATCCGCCCCCTTGGTTATGATCATGTTCCCTTATCGACAGCCGATATAGGCATCAGCGGTAGCAAGCCAAGGTCTTCCTAAGATCAATGGATGTCCATCAAGTCAGATTTTAGGATTTATTATTAGAAAATCGGTTGGGTATTCCCAGGAGTCAACCGAGACCATGACATCATGTAGTATGCCTTCCGGCCTAACCACAGATCGATCAACCAATTCTAACAGAGTAGAGGTGGGTTTTGCAGATGTAATGCCTAGCTTTTGGCAAGTAGCTGTACAGATGGCACATTTATGGACTGTATCTAGTGGACACTCCTTATGGCTATGCTTCTTCCTGCATCTGGGGCAGAATATTGCCAAATTCTGTTCTGCCTCCATTTGCTTTTGCTTGGCCTACAAAACGTCCAATTGTGTAGTCAGTGTTCCTAGTATATCAGTTTTAAAAATTTCAAATAAATTTCCAATTTCCACACGCGTTACTCCTTCTGATGGGATTTTGTTTTCTCTTGCAAACCGATCATGTTCTGCTGGTTTGATTCGTGTACTACCTCTCGAACTCCTAATGCATAAATCAATTATGTCAACAAAACTTTCCTGATAAATATCCCCTTTCCCCATAATATTTAATGTTTCAATCCATTTCTCTTTCATGCGCCTTATTAATGTTGTTCTCACACATTATCAGGCAAAGACAGTGATGCATAGGGATATCTTTGTAGATTATACTGGAAACGTTCCACATACTCTTCTAATGTTTTGTTTGGTTTAGCTATCATTTGTAATATTTCATCTTTTAGTTCTCTAGATTTGCAATAGTTTTGATATTTTTTTAGAAAGGATTCTTTCATTTGTTCCCATTTATTTATAACCCCACCACCTAATCCTATAAACCATCTTAAAACAGCCCCTTTTAGAGTAGAGGGGAACAGTTTAAGTTTCTCGGGGTCAGTGGTGTAATCATATCCCCTGCACAATACATCAAATTCAAATAAAAACGCATCCGAG
Source organism: Pinus taeda (assembly GCA_000404065.3). NCBI lineage: Eukaryota > Viridiplantae > Streptophyta > Pinopsida > Pinales > Pinaceae > Pinus > Pinus taeda. The sequence goes on along the minus strand of APFE030459557.1, from coordinate 3,024 downwards.
TCCTCCGATGTAAGCCCGTGAAATGTAGGGATATGTTGAAGGGGGATTGCTTTCATGGGGGCATTTGCTGTGGAATCCACTATGGGGTATTGTAATGTAGATGTTTGGGTGTTTGGAGGATTTTGAGCCATTGGGTCAAATATATGCCAATAACCTTCCGGATATCTAAGAAGGTATTCCTAGGTTGAGAGGGAATGTCTTTGACAGGAACAATTTTAATAGCACTTCCTCTATCTGGGATTTTTTTCTGAGGGGATTGGGTCCCTTCAATAATAATTTTTGCCGTACTCCCTTTGTTTGGGCTATTCAATGGCTGAGTTATCCTAAGAGGAGATCTCAACTCCTCAGTGTCCCCTGTTTCCCCTTCACCTTTACAAAGATTACTGAAATTCCCTTCTTGCAACAGTTTTAGAATAGAATTTTCAATTTCTTGAAATTCTTCTTTGTCAGTTTGACTACGCACCTCAGCAAAGGCTACAGATGGTGAACCTGTGGCCTGAAGGGAGCTAGTAGGCTGTTTAGAAATAACTTTCCTGGGTCCTACTGAAGGCTAATATTCAACTTTCTTAAATATTTCGTCTATGAAGGTTGATCAACCAAGGGTGACCGGCCCTTTAGCTTTTTCTGGCTTTGGCAAAGGTTTAGAATTTTTCTCCAGCTTTTTCTGCTTAGTCATGCACTCAATTTAACTACTAAATCCTTCTTAAGTAGATAGCAGCAAATCTGCAGGAAAGCGGGCAAAGGAGCAGGGCTTTTACATGCTCCGTACATAGGTTCTTACCTTCCATTTTCAAAACCCAATTCTTCCCTAGCAGGTTCATACACTACCCTGAAAAAAGAACAAACAGCTACACTCTTTCCCTGGAAACAGCGCCAAAATGTAGAGCTATAAAAAGGGTCTCTTTCACCTCTAGTTATCTCACATTAATATGTCAATCCGGGAACGTCTTGCTATTTCAAAGAGTGTCTTAGTCTGAGGCTTAGCATTTGTCAAAGTAATGCTCGTAGTACAACTGTTTAAAACTACAAGAGTAAATTGATGCATGTCTACAACTTAACTACTTCAAAAGGCTAAATCACACAAAGCAATGCATCAGTGAAGGGTTCAGTAGTAATAAACCATCTCTTTCGTAAATGATGAGAATAGATATGAGGTCTGGGAGCCAGGTAGCAGATGCTGACGCTCACTACAGCCTGAGATCGTCCTTAATAAATAGAAATGAAACGGAAAGTAAAGAAAGTAGCAATGAAATAAAACAGCACATCAGTCAAGGGTTCGGTAGCAATAACCCATCCCTTTCATAACTGATGGGAATAGATTAGAGGTCTGGGAGCCAGGTAGCAGATGCCAATGCTCACTACAGCCTAAGATCATCCTTAATAAATAAGAAATGAAATGGCAAGTAAATAAAATAGCAAATCAACAATCTTGAAATGGAACAGCAATTGAAATGGAACAACAATTCAGAAATGGAACAACAACTAAAATGGAACAACAATTCAGAAATAAGCAGTAACCAAGTTCATCAAGCTGTAACTCTATTTAATCACACCAATCCAAACATCAATCCTTCGTTCTTAAAGATGTACACATACTATGGAACAGCACTACCTATGGATCCATGATGGAATAATACTAAAAACCATATAAACACAACGTGCTTAATCTGACTCTGTTATCGCTCTGAATAAAAGCATACGATTGCATCTCAAGACGAAAATAGTAACATTCAAGGATTCAATAATCACGTGAAATCAGACTCTTCAAGATAAATGTTGTAATGTTAAGGTACAATCGCATAAAACTCTGTAATGGAACGATAGTATCTTGTAGAGATTAATCAACACTTAAAGGATTGGTAACATGATATAGCGTCAATATAAGACTTTTGTTTGCAGGAACATTAAATGAGTTAAACACAACAAAGCATGTATCATAAACGTTATAAAACACAACAGATTACCAGATCACGTCGATAAAAAAACCACATAGAGACCACGTGTAATGGTACAAGAGCAAGTGTCCTCCAGGGCCGGGCCCTTAGCCTCCAAGGGTACACCGCTTAAGATTAATCCAGGCTCAAAGATAAAAGAGTAACCAAGTCTGTATTAATGCATGAAGTAAAATTACAGTAACTCAAGTCTTTAACAGAACATAACGATCATAGTCTTGATCTTGCTTAAAATAAATTACATAAAGTCCTCCTCTCTAGCCAACAATTCTATCTCTTATCTAAGGATGATGATGGAGATCTCTAGATGCAAAAATAGATAAAACATCGATCCCTCAGGATCTAAGATCTTGAGGGATTCGCAGAATCGTTAATCCTGAGTCACTTCTTTCCTTTTCTGCTCTGAGCTGGTATCTCCGCTTCATTTCCTGGGTTGGTCCATTTTGATCTGGTTTGCACGCGGTCTCCCGACGAAGGGACAACAGTTAATTCAACTTTGTCTTTTCCTTTAGGATGGCCACTTTCCGTTTTTCCTCCCTCCTGCACATATGAATGACAATTATCAGCGTTCTCTATTAATCTCACATGTTTCGTTATAAATCCTTATTATTGTCTAAGCTTCTAATGCAAAAAGGCTTATAAGACCTAATGAAAAGATACTGAAATAACCATCAAAACATACCTTCTTTGATACTCCACACACCCCCAGCTTACCATTTTTCATGGCCTCATGAAAACATTGTAGTTGACATGCAAGGCAGTGAGTGAGTAAGCTGGAGATGGAATCTCGTGTGAGGGCCTACAGCCATGATGCAAAACTGAATAATCAAAGAAATGGCCTATCTGACCCTCAGGCATCTCATACAGGGCTTGGTATCCGGGTGCAGGATGCCAAATGATTGGACTCCGGAACCTATATCCTAACTAGGATGGCCCTGTCCTCAAAATAATTTCACCATAGAAGGGAAATCAGTTAGCAGCAAGTTTAAAATTCTCATACTTAAATGGTTCTCTGTGCTGGATGTTCGAAATAGATATTCGATATCAAAATTTAGTTGCTTCAACGGCAGGG
>APFE030459545.1:32665-55274 GCA_000404065.3 Pinus taeda | reverse complement strand
GTCAAGTTCTGGCAATATTGTTTGAACTGGGAGCTTATCGCCTATAACCTTCTTTAAACATGAAACATGGAAAACTGGGTGCAATCGAGAAGTTGTAGGAAGTTCCAATTTGTCTGCCATAGTACCAATCTTTTGCAACACCTTGTACCGACCATAATACTTTGGTGATAATTTATTATCCTTCTTACCTTGCTTGAGAGACATTTGCTTATATGGTTGTAGCCGTAGGAATACCCAATCACCTACATCAAAACTTCTTTCACTACGATGTTGATCTACTTGTTGTTTCATTCTATTCTGTGCCAACACGAGATTATCCTTTAAGAGTTGGAGGACTTGTTGTTCATGTTCGATGTGATGTTCCACTGCTTAAACCTTAGAATTTTCTCTTAGATATGATGTGATGGATGGTGGCTGATATCCATAAAGTGCCATAAATGGGGTCATTTTTGTTGCTGTATGGAAGGAAGTGTTATACCACCATTCAGCCAGGGGCAACCATTTGACCCATTGTGTCTGTTTATTAGATACAAAGCAGCGAAGATATCCTTCCAAACATTTGTTTCCTATCTTAGTTTGCCCATCAGATTGAGGATGATAAGATGATCTATGAGCTAACTGAGTACCAAGACAAGAAAATAATTCTGTCCAAAAATTTCCAGTGAAAATGAGATCTCTGTCACTTAAAATAATCTTTGGGTTTCCATGTAGCTTTTGAATTGTTTCCATAAATGCAATAGAAACTGTACTGGCTTTAAATGGAATAATGAAAAAAAGTGTGCATACTTGGTAAGTCTGTCAACTACCACCAGATGACACTCTTTCCCTCAGACTTGGGTAAACCTGTGATAAAATCCATTGAAACCTCCTCCCAACGTTGGCTTGGAATGGATAAAGGTTGTAATAGAACCGATGTCTTAATTGTTTCAACTTTATTTGGTTGGCAAACCAAACATTCCGCCACAAACTTTTGAATATTTGATTTAAGGCCATCCCAAAAAAATTCCTTCTTAACCCTGTGGTAAGTTTTTAAAAATCCTAAGTACCCTCCTAAGGGAGAAGTGTGCAATTCCATAAGAATCTTTTGTTTGAGATGGGAATTCTTATAGAGGTATAGGCGATCTTTGTACCATAACAAATCATTTTTCTAGCTAAATGTATCATATTTACTGGAATCTTGTTGTAACTTTCGAATAAGTGCCCACATTCCTTCATCATTCTTTCAATCCTCCCTTGCTTCATTTATCCAATCTGGTTGGATAATAGAAATGGCGCACAACAATGCTTCCACATCCTCATCCTTTCTTGAAAGTGCATCTGCCACCACATTTTTCTTCCCTTTTTTATAGATGATTTTAAAGTCATAACCCAACATCTTTGTGACCCACTTTTGTTTCTGTTCAGAAGATAATCTTTGTCCTAAAAAGTATTTAAGGCTAACATGATCCGTTTTCACCTTAAAGTGTCTCCCCATTAGGTAGGGTCGTCATTTCTTAAGTGCATGTAGTATTGCCGACATTTACTTCTCATAAATAGCTTTGTGTAAAAAATTTCCCTTGATTGGACGACTTTCAAAAGCAATGGGTCTTTCATCTTCCATTAAAACAACACCAATTCCATTTCCTAAAGCATCACATTCCACAATAAAGGTTTTTGTGAAGTGTGGTGTAGCTAAGACCAATGCTTCGCACATTTCCTCTTTAAGATGTTCGAAGGCCTTTGTTGCTTATGGAGTCCATGAAAATGCATCTTTCTTCAATAATGTTGTTAGAGGTGCTGCTATTATCCCATAATTCTTAATAAACTTGTGATAATAACCTGTCAACCTGAGAAATCCTCGCATATGCTTTACGGATGTGGGGATTTTCCATTCCTTAATGGCTTTAATTTTGCTAGGGTCTACCTTAACTCCTTCATGAGATACAATATGACCCAAATATTCCACCTCTTGTACTCCAAAGAAACATTTGGATATTTTTACATATAATTGTTTCTCCTCCAATAGTTGTAGCATCCTCTCAACATGTTCAACATGATCCTTCCAAGACTTTCTATAGATTAGTATATCATCAAAAAATACTAACACAAATTTTCTAATGAAGGCTTTGGAAATGGAATTCATCAAACCTTGAAATGTAGAAGGTGCATTGGTAAGGCCAAAAGGTATGACCAAAAACTCATAATGACCCTCATGAGTTCTAAATGTTGTTTTTGGAATGTCTTCAGTCTTCATTTCGATTTGATGATATCATGAACAAAGATCCAACTTGGTGAAGTAAATTGATCCATGCAATTCATCCAGTAATTCATCAATGACAAGAATGGGAAACTTATCTTTAATAGTGAGCTTGTTGAGCTCTCTATAATCTGGACACACGCGCCATGATCCATCCCTCTTCTGCACCAACAATACTGGAGCAGAGAAATAACTTTGACTAGGTTGAATTATACCAGCCTCTAGCATTTCTGCAACCATATGTTCAATTTCACTCTTTTGGGCATAGGGATATCTATACGGCCTGATGTTTGGAGGAACACTTCCTAGAATTAGATGAATAGCATGATCATGATCATGAATAGGTGGGAGACCTTTGGGAGTCTCAAATACCTTGGAATAATTGTACAAGACTTTTTGGAGATCTGGATAAATAGATGATTCTGATGTGGAAACATCTAGCGAACATAATTGTGCAATTACACATCTTTGTTCCTTTTTTAGAAGCTTTGTCATACTGTTAGAGATTATTATCTTTCCTGGTTTCCCTACAATACCCATTAAATCAACTTCCTTTCCTTCTGCAGAAAATTTCATGAAAAGTTCGTGAAAATTAAAAGCTTTTGTACCCAAGGATTGTAGCCATTGGACTCCTAGTACAACATCAACACCTCCCATTGGAATGGAAAGCATTGGGCTAGTCAATACATATTCTCCCATGGATAGCTTGATATTATGGCACTTTTCAGAGCAATTTATCATTCCTCCACTTGTAACCATCAATTAACACACTACTGCTGGATATAGGAAGCAATTCAATTCTTTTGCTACCTTACAATGAATAAATTTGTGGGTACTTCCTAAATCAATCAACACTATTACCTTTTTCTTCTTGATTTGTCCTTCTATCTTGATGGTTTGAGTAGTGGCAATTTCAAGAAATTCATTACAATATATGGTCGGATTCATTTCTTCTTTATCTAGGCTTTGTTCCTAGAGTATATCCTCTTCTTTTGACCTTTCTTGCTCCTTTTCTTCTTCCTCTTCACAATCTATGTAGAATAATTTCTTCTCAGCACACTTATGACCTTTAGTGTATTTGCTATCACAACTGTAACAAAGCACTTTTGCTCTTTTTTCTTCCAATTGTTGTGGTGTTAGCCTTATAGGTTGTCAAAGACTAGGGGCAACAACACTTCCATCTTTATAGTTGTGAGTGGTATGCTTCCTGGTTGCCATAATTTTGCTTTCCATTTTTCTTGCTAAATTGAATGCCTTCTCTAATGAATCAGGTTCCCAAAGGTGAACATCATGTTGGATATTATCCTTTAAAGTCCCTATGAACACATCAATCATATGCTCCTCTGGAATATTTTTTACCCTTATGTTCAATTTTTTGAACTCCTCAATGTGCTCCATTATTGAACCCTTTTGTTTGAGACTTATCAATTGGCTAAAAAAATTGTTGCCTTTCGTATCCTCATAATGTGCTGTCAATTCTTCCGTAAAAATAGCCCAAGTGATAATTTTTTTATGAGAGCAAAGGCATTAATACCATACAAACTAATTTGCTTCCAAATATAAAGTTGCAATACATACCTTTTGTGTGTTTTGCACATTTGAGATCAAAAAGTTGCTCCATTTGTAATATCCATGTTGCGGGATCCTTGCCATCAAACTTCCTCATATCGATTTTTGGAATATGGTGGGTCTTCGATCCAACATTAGAGTCCATGAAATAATGATTAACATTTCTTTTGTTCTCATCATGAGTTTCCTTTACTACCCTTTCCCCATTAGTAAGCATCTCTTGTAGAAACTTTGTCAAATCTATCTTCAAATTTGTCTTCAAATCTTCCATCCATGTCTTCAAATCTTCCATGTCTATCTTCAAATCTTCCATATTAGCTTCCACATCATTCATCTTAGTTTCTACGTCTTTCTTTAAACAATCCATCTTAGCTTCTACGCCTTTCTTTAAACCATCCATCTTGTTAGTTCCAGCCTTCTCAGCCTATCACCAGGGATCAACATGAGCTCTTACTATGTCTGGTTTTGTTAGATGTTTTTCACATCATATTCAGCACAAAACATGTCACAATTGTCTCCATCAGAAGGCGCTTGAAAAAATATTTCCAATGGCATATCACACTCCCGTATTCGGTTCCTGGATTAGAAGAAATGAATGAGTGATTCTTGGTTATGCATGTTTTGAGGTTAGTTGCTGCACACAATGACAAGTTTAGTACAAAATCAGTTTTTGAAAGAATGGTAAGGAATTTTTCAAAAGTGAAATATGTTTTTTCTCATCACATACCAAATAAAAAAAGCCTCCTTCAGTTTATGCACAGGTGCTACAATGTGGAAGATATACAGTGATATTTGGAGCCTACATTAAAACAAAGCAAAATTTTCATATTTTTTACTGTTTTAGTCATTTTAGTACAGGGCCATTTTACAACAGATGGAAAGTAATTTTACAAAACCCAAGGAAATTTTTTTTAAGGATGAGCCATGTAACACAAAAATCTTTCAGTTTATTCACAGGTGTCATGGATTGGGATATGTGACTAGATCTTTACAGCTCATTTTCACAAATTTAAATTTTTAATGATTTTCTCTTTTAGAGATGATTTTGTGGAATATATGTGAAGCTACTCGAAACGTATTTCCCAAATTTGAGAGAGGTTTCTCTCCATAATTACCTTATTTACAAAAACCGCTTTCTGTTTTGTAACATGTGCTATGGTTTAGGAGATACAAGTTCACCTTCAACACCTATTTTTAGAAATTCAGCCCAAGTTTAATGTAACTAATTCTATTTTGAAGAAAATGGTTGAGCTCAATCCCTTAGTACAAGGATGAGAAAATGTATATATTTTATGAGTTTCATATTGTATGGGTTGGAATTTTGTAGAAGGTTGGACTATTGACCCTTGAGCTTCATTGTACACTCACATTAGTATTTTGGCTAAGGAATTGAGACCAGGATTTGCAGCAGTCTTTGGGATCCATGTGGCATTTGTTTTGGTACAGTGCTTTCTTATGTATTTGTGAATTTATTCATGTGTTATATGTATCATTTCTCTTTATTTCTTCTCAGCTAAACAAACAAGAGTGTAAGTAGAATACATTGAGAAGTGCAGTGCTCTACTTGAAGTTTGCTTTAGTCTTTAATGTTTTCCACTATTTGGAGAGGATCCATGGCTTCCTTTGCCCTCTTCAACTCCTCCTCAATCTGATCCATCCAACTCACTTGATTTATAGTGCCAAATATAGTTTCCTACCTTGCCCCATCGAAATCCCTACAAGACTATGCCTCATTCCCTGCACCCAAAATCTACCTTTCCCTTAGAGCCCACAAAACATCATTTTATCAAACAAACTCCTTTATATCTATACCTAGCCTAAGATCAGTATCTATATCGATCGATCTCAAGCCCTTAGTGATCATAATTCACTGAGATTGACCCGAAGAGAGCCCTCTCATGTCCTGGTAGGGCTAGCTACTAGGCTGAGCATGGTTTGATGTGGACCTAGAATCTTACCTTTTCAGCCTGAGGTAAATCTAGGCTCTAACACATATTAGCTTCTACATCTTTCTTTAAACCATCCATCTAAGATTCTATTTCTTTTTGTTCAAGTGACACTTGTTGCACTTGGTCTCTTAATTTTGATATATCATGTTGCATTTCTTCCTCTTCTTCATGAGTCATGCTAAAGCTTTCACGTTGCTTACTGGGTGTTTGCATTTTCTTTCCTCAGGGCATCAATTACCGATAATCATTCTTTACTATGCCCTTTTAATTCCTTCAAACTAATTTTTCAAACCAAGATTATTAGAAAAATTTAAAAAAAAAAAATGACACCTTTTTTCACTTTGTAGGAGCTCGATATTGAATCTGATGTATCTCTGTAATTTCAAATCATCCAGTTCTGAAATTGCGATTTGCGGTAGCCTTTTTGTCTTCTTTCCAATGCCACAAGTCTGATCCAAATTGGATTCTCCAGGGAAGAGTTATGCCAAATCTCCCACAGTGACTTGATTATAGACTAGTTCAGTAGAGCGACATTATATGATGTGCCACGAGTCACTATTTCGACCTTTGGCTCTAAAAATATATACAAGAAACGACAGTCCATCCTCTTTCTATACCTTCTTACGAAATTTCAATCTGATGATCAGAGAGAAAGTTATGACGATTTTCCCCAGGTCACCTGTTTGGAATGTAATTCAGGAGTCTGCAAAATGACCAACTTCCTCAGATCATATCTCCTCAAATATAGTGTGAAAAGCTCTTAAATTTGGATATGAGGTTCAGTACAATTTCGTCTTAAATGGTTTTTCTTTAGCTTCTAAAACATTGTAGAAAAAAGTTATAGCGAAAATGCCGCAATGACCTATTTGGAGCAGCGAAACCATAGAATCCAAAGCTCTAATACCAAATGTTATGAAGCCAGCTCACAAAAAGATAGAAAAGAGAGACCGCCTTAGAATTCAGCCTCTTCGAGGGGGAAACCTCGTTTACATTACACAAATGAACAATTCTTGGATGATTCAAATGACAAAACCTCCTTTCTATATATAGGAGTCTAAGGAGTCACAACATAACCCAGCTGACCTGATAATAATATAAAGCCACAAAAATAACAATAGAGGGATTCTATAGGGCACAGTAATAACAATATGGGGATAGTAGGGGCACAACAATATCAATAAGTGATACAACTACAATAGTAATGGGGTTATCACTAGTAAATTATAGGGACCTAACAGTGTTGATTCTTCAAAGAATTTTCTAAAGGACTCTCGAAATTGTCAGCAAGTCTCTCTTCCACACCATCTACTTCAATGATGTATTTCTACTCTTGTCCACTGGAGTGAACTCTTTCCTCTGCAATCACACTATCATACTCTGAGTTTTCTAGCAAATATTCCAACAATTCAATTTCTCTTTGACACTTCGTAAGTACTTCATCCTCACTTATAATTCTAGCATTTATACACAAATTCTCAATTTGAAAATTAAAGGTTCAACAGTCTCAACTGTTTCTTCACATATTAGCTCTACAGACTAATTCTCATCTCCTTCTTTCACAAGAAATTGTTCCTAGATTGTAATAGCCTCAGACATCAATGTATTACTAAATTCTTTCTGCTGCAATAATTCATTGTTTTACCCATTTAATAGACATTCTCCATCCTTCTTTATTTCAAAGTATTCATCTTCTAAAAGATACTCTTCCATGGTTTTGACAGCTTCAAAAGACTTCTCATCCTCTACAAAACCTTCTTTTTTTAGTTACAAATCATCAGATGTCCTTTCTCCCTTTTCAAAATCTTTAGCACAGACTTCTTCTTTCTTAATATCTTTTAGTAGATGTCCTTCTTCTTCAATACATTTTTCCTTGTTGTCTCTTTGTAACCCTTCTTCCAAAGCTATCCTTGTCTCATCATCTGCATTAATACTCTCCTGCATTTGTTCTTCATCAATAACATTAATCAAATTCATTAGATTACCTCTCTGAGACAATATTCCTTAATTTTTCATCAGAATAAGATCTTGATCTTCCACCTTTATGACAGCTTTAAATGACTATCTTCTCTCATTGAGTAACTCATCCATATACTCTTTCTACTATAACCAGTTAAATTCTTCCTCTTCTGAGAAATATTCTTTGTCACCTTTCACTTCAAGATCTTCATCCATCCTGAAGACATCTTCACCAAGTTTCTTTTCTCTTGCAATACATGTAATCATACACAAACTATCAGTTTCAAAAAAATAAGACCTTGTGGTCTCACTTGATGCTTCAATCATCATATCTCCTTACTATCTTGAGTTCTAATAATAATTCATAAGATCTTCCACAGATCTCCAGTCTTCACCTTTACCCAGAACTTCACCCTGTTCTGCTTAACAAATGGAAACTTCTATTTCCAAATTAGCTTCTCTAAGTTTTTCCACTAGCCACTTCACTTGCCTCTGTTGTAGCCTTCTTTGTAACTTAGACCATTTCGCTACCTTTTTCCTCAAGACCCAACCTTGTCTTTGGTTTTCCTCTAGTACGATCCTTAGTAGATTGAGTTGTTCTTTGAGACCCAATGTACTTGTCATAACCCAACATCTTTGAGACCCAATTTTGTTGTTCTTCAGAGGATAATCTTTGTTCTAAAAAGTATTTAAGGCTATCATGATCTGTTTTTACCTTCAAGTGTCTTCCCATTAGGTAGGGTCACCATTTCTTAAGTGCATGTAGTATTGCCAAGGCATGACCAAAAATTAATAGTGACGCTCATGAGTTCTAAATGTTGTTTTCGGAATGTCTTCAGTCTTCATTCTGATTTGATCATATCTTGAACAAAGATCCAACTTGGTGAAGTAAATTGATCCATGCCATTCTTCCAATAATTCATCAATGATAGGAATGGGAAACTTATCTCTAATAGTGAGATTGTTGAGCTCCCTATAATCCAGACACATGCGCCATGAACTATCCTTTTTGTGCACCAATACTACTGGAGTAGAGAAAGAACTTTGGCTAGGTTGAAGTATACTAGCCTCTAGCATTTCTGCAACCATATATTCAATTTCACTCTTTTGGGAATAGGGATATTTGTATGGCCTGATATTTGGAGGAACACTTCCTGGAATCAAATGAATAGCATGATCATGATCACGAATAGGAGGGAGACCTTTGGGAGACTCAAATACCTTAGAATGATTGTCCAAGACTTTTTGGAGATCTAGAGAAATAAATGATTTTGATGTGGAAACATCTAGCGAACATAATTGTGCAATTACACCTCATTGTTCCTTTTTTAGAATCTTTGTCATACTACTATAGTTGATTATCTTTCCCAGTTTCGCTGCAATGCCCCTTAATTCAATTTCTTTTCCTTCCACATAAAATTTCATGAAAAGTTCTTGAAAGTTAAAACCTTATGTACCCAAGGATTGTATCCATTGAACTCGTACTTGGAATGGAAAGCATGGGGCTATTCAATACATATTATCCCATGGATAGCTTGATATTATGGCACTTTCTAGAGAAATTTATCATTCCTCCACTTGCAGCCATCACTTGACACTCTGGTGCTAGATATAGGAAGCAATTCAATTATTTTGCTATCTTACAATGAATCAAATTGTGGGTACTTCCTGAACCAATCAATACCATTACCTTTCTCTTCTTGATATGTCCTTCTATCTTGATGGTTTGAGGAGTGGTAATTCCAGCCAATGCATTATAAGATATGGTCAGATTCATTTCTTCTTTATCTAGGATTTGTTCTTGGATTATATCCTCTTCTTTTTACCTTTCTTGTTCCTTTTCTTCTTCCTCTTCACAATCTATGCAGAATAATTTCTTCTCAGCACACTTATGACCTTTAGTGTATTTGCTATCACAACTGTAACAAAGCCCTTTTGCTCCTTTTTCTTCCAATTGTTGTGGTGTCAACCTTATAGGTTGTGGAAGGCTAGTGGCAACAACACTTCCATATTTATTGTTGTGAGTGGTAGGCTTCCTGGTTGCCATAATTTTGCTTTCCATTTTTCTTGCTAACCTGAATGCCTTCCCTAATGAATCAGGTTCCCAAAGGTGAACATCATGTTGGATATTCTCTTTTAAATTCCCTATGAACACATCAATCCTATGCCCCTCTGTAATATTTTTTACCCTTATGTTCAATTTTTGGAACTCCTCAATGTGCTTCATCATTGAGCCCTTTTGTTTAAGACTTATCAATTGGCTAAAAAAGGTGTTTCTTTTTGTATCCTGATAATGTACTGTCATTTCTTCCATAAAAATTGCCCAAGTGATAATTTGTTTACAAGAGGAAAGCCATTGATACCATACAAACTGATTTGGTTCCAAATATAAAGTTCCAATATGAACCTTTTTTGTGTTTTGCACATTCTTGAGATCGAAAAATTGCTCCATTTGTAGTTTCCATGTTTCAGGATCCTTGCCATCAAGCTTCCTCATATCGATTTTTGGAATACGGTCGGTCTTTGATCCAACATTAGAGTCTATGAAATCATGATTAACATTTCTTTTGTTCTCATCATGAGCTTCCTTTACTACCCTTTCACCATTACTGACCATTCCTTGTAGCAACTTATTCAAATTTATCTTCAATTCTTCCATCTTATCATCCATTCCATCCATCTTAGCATCCGTGCCATTCATCTTAGCTTCCATGCCATTGATCTTAGTTTCCACACCATCCATATTAGCTTCCACATCATTCATCTTAGCTTCCACGCCCTTTATCTTAGATTCCACACAATTTATCTTAGCTTCTGTTAGCTTTTGTGAGAGTGACATTTGTTGCACTTGGTCTCGTAATTTTGATATATCATGTAGCATTTCTTCCTCTTATTCATGATTCATGCTAGACATTTCAGGTTTTTTACTAGGTGTTTCCATATTCTTTCTTCGGGGAATCAATTACCAATAATAATTCTTCACTATTCCCTTTGAATTCCTTCAAACTATTTTTTCAAACCAATCTTATGCAAATATTAAAAAAAATACACAGCTTTTTTCACCTTATAGGCACTCGATATTGAATATGATGCATCTCTGTAATCTCGGATCTTTTAGTTCTGAAATTGTGACCGCAGTAGCCCTTTATGTCATCTTTCCATTTCCACCAGTTTGATCGAATTTAGATTCTCCAAGAAAGAGTTATGCACAATCTCCCAATATGACCTGATTATATACCTTTTCAGAAGAGCGAACTTGTATGAGGTGCCATGTGTCACTTTTTTGACCTTTGGGTATAAAACATATACACAGGAAACTACAATCTATCCTATTTATGTAACTTCTTATGAAATTACAATCTGATACTCAAAACAAAAGTTATGATGATTTTCCCAAGGTCACCTGTTTGGAATGTAATTCAGGAGTCTGCAAAAAGACCAACTTCCTCAGATCATATCTCCGCAAATATATCACAAAAAGCTCTGAAATGCGGACCCAAGTTTCAATGAAATTTTGTCTCAATTTTGTTTGTTTGTTTACTTCTAAAACTTCACAGAAAAAGAGTTTTAGCGAAAATGCCACGATGACCTATTTGGTGCAGTGAAACCCTAGAATCCAAAGCTCTGATACCAAATGTTATGAAACCAGCTCACAAAAAGATAGAAAATATAGATCAACACCTTAGAGTTTAGCCTCTTCGAGGGGGAAACCTCCTTTAGATTACATAAATGAACAATTCTTGGATGATTCAAATGACAAAACCTCCTTTCTATATAGGATTCTAAGGCGTCATAATATAACCAAGCTGACCTAAGAATAATAATATAAAGGCACAAAAATAACAATAGAGGGATTCTATGGGGCACAATAATAACCATATGGGGACAATAGGGGCACAACAATACTAATAAGGGATATAACTACAATATTAATGATGGCATCATTAGTATTATAGGGACCTTACAAAAGTTGTTATATGCCAACCGATAACCAAATAACGAATTTTGATATGTAGAGGAGATAGGCCTTCTTGAGGTAATAGTTATTTTGAAACCATTCTTCTTATCCTCTAGCTATGGTTGAATAGGTAATAAGCTAAATATACTCAAGTTATGGTTGAAGGGGGTTTATTATGGTCAACACCTATTCGACTATGGATGACCATGGGTGTCCACATATAATTATATTTAACTATGAGAGATGATTATTGAGTGTCATTATGAACGATCAACCGTGTTGTCTATGCTTGATCATGGTTGATGATAGTAAACTATACTTGGGCATGTTAACAAAGGTTTGATTGTGCATGGACATGATTTGACAAATTTTACATGCTTGACCATAGTTGTTTATGATATATTATGGTTACCTATGTTGATAGTGGACGACATTGACCATGTTCAACTATGGTGATATTGGTTGACCATTATTTGAGCATGCTTTCTTATGATTTACTATAGTTTTCCATGTTGACAATGCTTAACTATGCTTTCCCATGCTTTGTCATGTTATCCAAGGTTGATGATGTTTACCATTATTTGATCAATTTCATCATGATTTACCTTTTATACCTATGGTTAAATATGGTCAAGTTATGGTTTACCACAATTGAAATATCTTAACTATAGTTAACTATGATTAATTATGATCGACCATGGTTGGTCATGTTGAGAATCCTTGACAATGATCATGTAGACCATGATTGGATTTGATTTGAGCATGTGCACACCTTGTTGACCATAAGTGAACATTGATCCAAGAACATCCTAAAAGGCCAAATTTTCAAAGTCCTCGAATTGTAGTGAAACTAGTACTAGATCGAAGAGATCGTCATTCTGAATCCAACAACATGAACTACACCTCAATTCAACATCATAGAAATAATTTATGCCCCGTAAAATTTTTTTAGAAATAACTAAAATTCTTGTAGGTAGGACCCACAAGTGACACTTTGCATGCTAACGTTAGCAGTACAGACATTGACATCATTTGTACAAATGATGATGCTAGCAACGTGATGTGTCCATAAGGACATAGGCATGAAAATCTGGTGACGATACATGACAGGTGATGTCATCATGACATTAGTAGTTCAATCAACACCCCAGTTAGCTATACGGATCAATTAGAGCATTCCACATGGTGCCCAGTCAAAGTTATCAATTCTTATTGAGGAGGTGACATTTTGGACCTTTTCGATGGTCAGTGGTGGCAAATTTGTAACTGTATTTAATTTTTTTGCTAACCCCTAAAAAATCTAGGGAAAAATCGACCGGCCAACACAACCTTAATATATACATATCACTTCATTAATATAATTCCGGCAGGTGTCAAACCTTCCCCACATAACCACTAACTAGTCTGTGGACTGAGTTAACTACCCACAAAATGACAACCTCAACATGTGACATCCACGAAGACCACTAGTCAGGCAGAACAAAAATTTGTTATATATATGCTCGGGTCCATGTTTGAACCTGCGACAAGTGATTTTTGACTAGCCCAACTTGGGTCGACTAATAGCCATGACCAAGTTGGTCGTTAATTACAAAGCACCCAAAAATTTTATTTAAACACCACTCAAGCGACACACTGGGGGAGAAGGATGCATGGAGTAGAGGCTGAATTTCATAAGTGTGTGGGAACTAGAGTACAATTGGCACCACACATTTGCATGATTTTCGAGATATATTCCTTTAGAATCTTGTGTAATATTTCCATAGTGAATGTTGCAAGGAATCTACAAGATTCCCTATAACCCTAGAGGTCACTAACACATAACAGGGTTAGCATTACAATATTTTTCACAGGTTTTCACTAGTAATCCAACCATGCAATTTGTTTCTTCAGTACATGTCTATATTTTCAGGACATCGCTAGAAGTGGAGTGGTAAGGTGCCATTTTGTAATTGCATGTGACCTGATTTCATTTCCAATTAATGAAAGAGGCCTCCCCACATTGAACATGGCCTAAAGACATAGCGAACACTAAGTGAACTCCATTATCAACTTGTTTGTGTGCCTTTGGTCTCATGGTTGCTTTTAATTTCTGCTTATTTTATGTGTATGTTTCACTTGGTTACATGTTATTCTAAATTCAATTTAGTATGCATCCATGAAGTAAAATATTTGGATCAAGTTTGGTATCAGAGCAAGTCCTCTTGATGTGAGTTGCATGAGTGAATGCTAACTAGGAACAAGCTCCAAAGATATCTAGGAAAACTCAAATTGGCTGATCCCAAAGTAGGGATACAACATGAAGACAGAAAATGGCAATTGAGGAAGCTCAGATGGACGACCAATTAAATTATCATAGGATATTCTACACCATGGCAGAGAAAGTGGAGAAATTATTTGTAGAATATGAGAAGACAACAAAGCCTAAGAAGAAAGATCCAGATGTTCATGCCTCAGTAAATTGAGGAGAAGGAGGAGAGCCTATTGAACCTCCCTCTCCATCTTCTAGTGAAATTTCTTCATCTGCCTCTTCTCATCATTCTAACAAGCATCATAGGAATACATCTAAAAATCCATTTTTTAAGCTAGATGTAAAGTTGGATTTACCCACATATAATGCAAAATGTAATGAAGAGAAGTTAAACATTTGGATTAGATAGATCAAGGTCTATTGTTGGATTCAATAGATCAAAGAAGATGAGGTCAATATCTAATTAGAATATTTTCAACTAAGTGGCACCATTCTCATTGGGTGGAAGAGCAAGTTGCAAAAATGCAGGTAAAACTTAGGTAATATCCTTTCTTCTTGGTCCAATTTTCTTTCTGCATTAAAATATGAATTTTATCCTTTGGGTTATTGACGAATGGATTTAATGGAATGGAATTATTTGAGGCAAGTAAAGGGCCAAAATGTACAAAGCTTCATAGAATATTTTAGAAAAGAAGATTTAAATTTATGCATTTCACTTGATTCACCATAAACTGTAACAAAGTATATTGTTGGTTTACATAGCTACATCAGACATTCTTTCTTCTTATTTGAGCATACTACTATTGATGTGGCTAGTGTGAAGGCCATTAATTTTGGAAGTAGTGGAAGGAATGACAAAGAGGATCATGCCAATAAATCATCTTTCAAACCTCACAATTGCAAGTTCAGGGGAAAAGGCAAGGGAAAGGATAAGAAGGTAGCTACAACCAAGAAAGAAGAAGGAGCAAACCCATCTGGCACACATTTCAAGAAGGAAGGTCATGATGATGAACATTGTTGGAAGTTTGATCTAGAGTTGAAGCCAAAGAGATTTGGTAGAAAAAGAAAGAATACGATTATGGCAACCATGCAATAGGACCTTGGATCTGACCCTAGTGACAAGACATAGATCACAACAATGGGCATACAAGGTAACCATTCTATCCATCCTAATGAAATTTATGAACTGCATGCAAGTACAATTTCTTTGAATGAGTCTCTTGTTAATGAACAAAAGAGGACTAAATTGTTCCATATTAGAGTTGGGATAAAACATACTAAAGTGGAAACCTTGTTTTATCTAGGCTCTCAAGAAAATTTGATTTCAGAATCCTTGGTTAAGATGCAGGGGCTTCACTAGGTGAGAAATACCATACCATATGCATTTATATTGGGGGATATATATTGAGGAAAAAATGATATAATATATTGTGCATATAATAGGGCCTAAATGGTTTTTATATTGGAAGGCATAAAAATGAATCTCAGAGTTAGTGCAAAAATATAAAGGGGTATAAAAAATGTTAATGAAAAATTGGATGCCTATAATATCTAATGAAAGTATGGATTTATAAATTCGGAAGGTGTCTTGAGTTCATATTGGTAGGTGGTTAAATAATATGGTTTTTAGAGGATTTTTCCAATATGTAGTCAAATTAAGGGTGTTGTCTAGTATGCCACGAACACATGTGTTATGTCAAAGCTTGATTGAGCAAACCCCTTGTGGGTTAAGAAACTAGGGTTGGACACCAAGCCTCAACCAAAGAACTACCCTCTTGTTTGGGTGTGTGACAAAGAAAAATTGCATGTAAACAAATAATGTAGGGCTAAATTTGTGATTGCATTCAAACTAGTACATGAGGCGAAACTTGTTGTTGTACCTTTGGGTATTTGTGGCATTACGTTGGGGAGTCTATATTTGTATTACAAGAAAGCAGTTTTCTTTCACCATGAAAACAAGTATCATCTCATGAAATATGAGGTGGAATACATTGTTAGAGCTCATCATGCCAGGATCAACGCAAGTCTTGCAAGTGTAGGTCAGATGAGGAGATTGAATAATTCCAGCAAAGGGTGCATGGTCATGGTTGTGAGAGAAAACGATGTAGAGACATATGAAGATTTCCAAGGTTGTGATCCCTCTCAGAAAAAAGAATTGTATGAAATTTTTTCTAACTATAATGGGATTTTTCAGGAACCAAGTGGGTTTCCTCCAAAGCGTGAGATCTAACATGAAATTCACTTGCAGAAGGATGCTCCTTTACTAAATATTGATATGTATAGGTTGAAAGCCATTAAGATGGAGGAGATAAATAAGCAATTGCAGGAATTTTTTAACCAAGGGGTCAATAAGGAGAAAATCTTCTCCATGCAACTCACCCATCATGTTGGTTCCAAAGAAGGATGACACATGGAGGATGTGCATAGACTATAGGGAACTCAACAAAATAATAGTGAAGAATCGTACCCTCTCTCTTGCATTAATGGTTTATTACACCAATTGGAAAATGTTGTTTATTTCACAAAACTCGACTTACAGAGTGGTTATCAAAAAGAGGATGTATGGAAGACTGCATTCAAGAAAAAATAGGGGTTGTTTGAATGGTTTGTGACATTGTTCAGATCATGAGGGTGACAAATGGAATTTTTAGACCTTTTCTTGATATTTCGTACTTATGTATCTTGATCACATTATTTTTTCAATAGAAATTGGGAAGATCATGTGAGTCATGTTAAAAAGGTGCTTGATTTTTTGCAAAAAGAAAAATTGTATGTCAAAATGTCTAATTTTGATTTTGGTAATACCTCTTTGGTTTACTTGGGCCACATTGTTGGAGGTGGACAGTTAAAAATATATCCTTCTAAAGTTGATATGATTGTAAAGTGGCATAAACCCACTAATGTTACAGATGTTCATAGCTTTTAGGGTGTATTACAATACTAGAGAAGGGTCATTGCCAATTTCTTCGTCATTTCATCCCCCTTGCATGCCTTGATGAGTGTGAGGCAAATATTTTAGCGTGGAGGAAAGCAACAAAATTCCTTTGATACACTAAAAGAGAAAATCAGTACCACACCAGGTTTGGCCTTACGTAACCTCCAACAGCCTTTTTAGATCAAGGCAGATGTGAGTGGGTATGCCATGGGAGCTATGTTGTTGTAGCATAGGAAACATGTATGTTACCATTTAGAGACATTCTCCCAAGATGTTGTGAACTATCCCACATATGACAAGGAGTTGTGTGCCTCGGTCCAAAGTATTAAAATGTGGAAGCACTATTTGATAGGCAAGGAAACCAATCCACACTGATAACTAGTCCTTACAGTACCTCCAGTCTCAAACTAAGCTTTAACAAGAACGTAATTTCATATGGATGGCACTCCTTCAACAATTTCATCTAATAATAACTTAAAATAAGGGAAATAGCAACAATGTGGGAGATATGCTCTCTCACCCTCCTATTTTTTCATCTATTGTTTTGCAAAATGCTTCTTTATCTTTTGAAAGTTAGGTTGAACATTATGTTGATGATGAATATCTTAGGGAGATTTATTCAAAGTTGACCCATGGATCAAAGGTATAGAATTACCATTTGCAAGGAAAATTTTTACACCACCTTAACAAACTTTTTATCCCCACCAATGAAAGAGTACATGTAATTAGAGAGGCACATACCTCTCTTCTGTTAGGTCATTTCAGTGTAGGAAAAAATTGGTGTCATTTGTAGAGGTTTTTATATTGGCCTCCCATGAAAAGAATTGTAACAATATATGTAAAGGGATGTGTATTGTGTTCAGTTTGAAAGCCCACTAACAAAAAATTGGTGCTCCACACACCACTCCATGTTCCAATTCGTCCATGGGAAAGTGTGTCAATGGATTTTGTGGCAGGTTTAATTTGTCTAGGAGAGGTCTTGAATATTTATATGTCATTGTGGATTGATTTAGTAAAATGTGTGTCTTAATTCTTTATAAAATGCAGATCACTACAAATAAGAATATTCATCTCTTCTTCCAATTTGTATGTGTCCACTTTGGGTTTCTTACACCAATTTTGTTTGATCGAGACCCTTGTTTCCTTGGATATTTCTGGATGATTTTTTTGAGAATGATGAAGACCAATCTAAAGAGAAGTACCACATTTCATCTATATACCGATGGGAAAATAGAGGTTGTCAATAGAACAATGATACATTTACTCTGAGGCCATTGTGGAAAGCATCCCAGGTTGTTAGAAAACAACTTCCTTATGTACAACATGCATACAACATGGTTTTCCATTCATCCACTTAGAGCTCACCATTCGAGACATGCTTTGGATATTTGCTAAAGGATCCCTTAGACATGGTCTTTAGGAGAGATGAAGATACAAGAAAGAAAAATGATAGGGACAAGGCACAAAAGTTCATTCAATAGATTCAGATGATTCACCATGCAGTGTAGGAGAATTGGAGAAAAGTAAAGCTCAATACAAGGCTTAACATGAAAAGCATCGAGTTGATCACCAATTTTAGGTTGGAGATAGGTTGTGGCTCCAAATAAGCAAAGACATAATGAAAGAGGAAGGAAACGATTTGAGAGAAATCTGATGTGGTCCTTTTGTCATATTAGAGAAGAATGGAGACATTGATTTTTGTCTCGATTTTCCAACATACACATAGGTGTACTTAGTGGTGAACACTGAAAATTGAAACTTTATGAGCCTCCATTGATCATGGACACCAAATAGGTTCGACAGGTTCCTATAATGTATGATTTTTCACCCGAATACTTGAACAAGCTACCTAAAGATATTATTCTTGATAGGAGAACTAGGACATCACGATGGGTCACATGGAGTACCTTCGTATTGGTTTCAAGGGAATGCACCCAAGTAAGGCCCATTGGATTGAAAAGGAGAAATTGACGGAGAAATTCACCCACTTTCCAATTGACTAATAAATATTTTGGTGACCCAATATCTCATTAGTGGGGAGGATGATCCTAGAGGATCCTAAAATGACAAAAATTTAAATTCCTTGAAACATAGTAAAACTAATCTCAAGTTGAAGAGCTCGTCATTTTGAATCCAATGGCACAAACAACACCTAAATCTGACATCGTATGAAGATGTTATTTCCCATTGAAATTTTTTAGAAATAACTAAAATTCTTGTATGAATGACCCATAGGTGACACTTTGCATGCTCACCTCAGCAGTATGGACACTGACATCAGTCATAAAGGTGATGGTGTTACCAAGAAGATGTGCCCCATATGTATAGAGGAGATCCAATTCGTTGAGGACATGTAGTAGATGATGTCAATAGCTCGATCAATAGCCTAGTTAGTCGTATGGACCAAATCAGAGCATGCTACATGGCACCCAATTAACATTGTTGTTTTTTATGCAGAAAGTGAGATTTTAGACCTATTCGATAGTTAGAAGAAGTGAATTTTTCACATGGTAAATTTTTCCCCTAACCCCTAAAAAATAAGCTCAGAAATTCGATCAGTTGGCCTAACTAATATTGAATTTTAAAAACCTAGTCAGTTGGATGAATGACTCTTCCTATGGCCAAAAAAAATTACTTATATATATGGCACCATTAATATAATTCCAGATGGTGTCAAAGCCACCCAGCATAACCATTGGTCATTCTGTTGGCAGAGTTATCCGCTCGCAAAATGACAACTGCACCATTTGACAACCACGAAGACTGCCAGTCGGGTGGAACAAAACTTTGTTATATATATATGGATGAGTACAGGTTTAAACCCATGAAAAGTGGTTTTTCAACAGCCCAACATGGCCCAGCTAACCTCTACATCCAATTTGGCTATTAATTACAAAGAACCCCAAACTTTTATTTAAACATCGCTAAGTGCCAGACTGGGGGAGAAGGATGCATGGAGCAGAGTCTGAATTATAGAAGTGAATGGGAAGAAGAGCCAAAATTGTGCCCCACCTTGGCACAATTTTGGAGAGAGATTCTTTGGAATCTTGGGGAATAATCCCACATGAAATCTTGCAGGGAATCTAAAATATTTCCCTAGAGCCCCAGAGGTCACTAGCACAGAACATGGTCAACATTATAGTTATTTTTCATGATGATTCACTAGGAATCCAACCTTGTAGTTTGTTTCTTCAACATATGTCTACATTTTTAGGCCATCCCCAGAATTTGAGGCATAGGTGTCATTTTGTAATTGCATGTAATTTGATTTCACTTCCAATTAATGAAAGAAGCCTCCCCACATTGAGCAGGGTCTGAAGACGTATCCCACACTAGGTGAAATCCATTATAAACTTGTTTGTGTGCCTCTGATCTCACGGTTGCTTTTGATTTCTACTTATTTTATGTGTATGTTTCACTTGTTTACATGCTCTTTTAAATGCAATTCTATATTCATCCTTGAAATAAAATATCTGGATCAACCATAGTATTCTATTTTGACCATGGTGTCTAAGATGATCATGGGTATCCATGGTTTGACCATGTAGACCATGGTTGAACATGTATGGCCACATGGTCAACCATAATTTACCAAGTTTTCCATGGAAGAGTATGGTTAGCTATGGTTGATCATAGATGAATTATCTAGACCATAGGTGATATTATTGGAACATAAGTGAACACGATTAATTGTTGTTGCACTTGGTCACCATCCTTGACCACGATGGAACTTTCTTAACCATGTTTAATCATCGTTGATTTATGGTTGAAAATGTCAAGCAATGGTTGACCATGGCTGTAATTATTAAACTATAGATGCCTATGATTGATTATGGCCAACCATGATTGACCATGCCAACCATCATTGATGATGTTTGACCATGCAAATCATGGTTGTCCTTATTTTGACCATGTTTTGACCTTGGCTTACCATGTTGAACATGGTATTCCATGTTAAACATGGTATTCCATGTTAAACATCATTGTACATGGTTCTCATGTTCACCACGGCTGGGCATGGTTGATCATGTTGTCCATAACTTATTATGGTTGGCTATGGTTTTCCATAAATGAACATTATGTGCCATGGTTGAGCTACAATGTTGTTTTAGGAAATGAAAACAACTAGTAGAAATTAACTTTTTATATTTTGATATTATGCCTCTCAACCAAAACTACACTAGATGCATCAGCTGGCTCAAGTTAACCAATTTTGATGCAAACTCTCTAGGTATTGCTTGATATCAAGATCTCACAGAAACTTCGAAGGATAAACTAAATATTTCCAAAATGATAACACTGCACAATTCATTTTTCCTCATGACCCAAAACCATATATGAAAGGATGGTGATTTAGGTTAATATTGTAAATGATCTAAAATTATTTAATGAAAGTAATATCGTAAATGATATAAAATTATTTAATGATATAGAGAAAAATAATGTCCAGTGTAAGGTTGATATGCTATTATAGTTCAATTTTAACAATTCCTACTCTCCACGTAGGCTCCCTCAATAAAAAATGTGGGAGTTCTAGTTGACATGGATATTGAGGCAAATACACCAAGCCCTTATATATAGTTAAAATTCTAATTACGAATTATGCTCCATGAAACTATTATGGAAACCATTTCCTTAAAAATGTCATTAGAAAACAAGCACTTGGAAGAACAACATTAAATGATCTTTTGAATCAAGCCATCCATTGTTGTCTAATAACACACAATTAGCATGCAAAGTAGTCCTCTAAAAGAATGAAAAGAAAAGGTATGAACCTGACATTGACTGAAGGTGGAGAGATTCTCATTAGTCTCTTTCATTGCTTTTGAATTGGTCTAATTATCCTCAAACAAAGTTTATAATGATGAGCTCAAGTTCAAAATTGATCCATCTATGTGCTATATTTCATCTACTTCCTTGGTGCATAAGCCATCGGCGTAATAGCTAGAAACTCTATGTTCTACTTTGTTGGTGTACGAGCCACTTGCCAAATAGATGGTACTTTAATTGTTGATAGAAATGGAGGAAAAATCAAGTTAAATAAATGATACATTTCATAATGAACATTGCATATTGGATCAAAACAATAGCTCTTACCATTCCATAATTCTTGATAACATAAAATTGATTTCACTTACGATACAAATTTTACATTGGATACTCAATATATCTCTTTAGCACTGTAGCTAACTATAAATTCTTCGAGATAAGGTGTATGTAATAGTCTTGGAAGCACATAATTTAGATATGCATTCTGCTTAAATTGAAAAGTTAGTGAATAATCTCTTAATAGCCATGTTAAACGGATCAGGGATGAAGACATTGTTGCACTAACAACATTTTGTCTGTTATGCCAACACCATAGATCTCAGTGTTGTGCAGAGCTTTCATTGTGCAGAGGAAGCTTCTTCACATAGTGAAAGCTCCACATAATGCAACATAATAACAGAAATTGGAGATTTATTTAACCCTCCCTATTCAAATGACCCGTAACCGTGCTAATTCTAGCATCATTGGATAGAGTAGTAGCACAACAATGCCAGTGTTAGTGTTAATGTCAGAGCACTCACTGACAAAATGGCCACTCAAAAAATCAGTATTTTTTTATTTTTAAATGAATTGTCAAGCACTGAAAAATAACAAAAAATGAAATTCCCTCCACTAGGGGAACTATGTCCCATCAGAGCTCACTTGGCCAATCGAAAATTAGAAATAATATTTCCATAAAATTAAAAATTAAAAAATAAAAATTACA
>APFE030459545.1:13524-25656 GCA_000404065.3 Pinus taeda | reverse complement strand
AATAAGTTTATCTAATAAAATAAATTTCACCTTAAATTAATTAATTGAAATATATAAATTAAATGGCTAATAAACTCTAATCAAAGAGATCTAGAACAATCGGTGAGCGAGCGCGATGTTAAGGCACTCCATAAGAAAAAGTCACTGGTTCTAGTCTCGTCAATACCAAAAATCTAGCATGGTTTCCGCTGGTGCGGCTCAGGCAGTGTAAGGACCTGTGGTTCCTAGGCACACCCACCTGATGTGTGACCAAGTTCAACAATGAATGAAGGTTGGAGAAAGTGTGAAGTGTGAGTCCTTAACAAGTGCATGATGGATATGTTAAAATAACGCATGGAGGAGGACGAGCAAAGAGTTTATAGGTGTGGGGAGCGAAGGCTCAACCCACGGGCTGACCTCATGTATTGTAGTGGAAATGTGTTGAAGTGTTCGCTGACAAACACAAAGGTAAGAGACCAAATGATATGCGAGGCTGGTGGCGAGTCGGCTTGGGTAGCTAAGACTTGCCCAATGCACCATATATAAAACATGCGATGAAGTTTCATTTGGAAAACAAGAAACAAGTTACTCAAGTCTTTTATGAAGAAGTGCAAAGTAAAGGGCCACACCAAGAAGAGAGAGGCGCAGGTCATATGTGCCCAACTCTTTGGCAGCTCGTTTAGGCAGCACGAGTCTTGAACAAAGGCGAGAGGTGCTGGTGCATGGGTGAAGGCGTTGGGCACCCAATTGACACAGGTTCTTGGGTAGCTGGGGTGAGCGCCCGCCCATCACGTGAAGGCAAACATGGAGGTGGAAGAGAGGTGACTCGGGTGAGGTCACCCGCCCACCGTGCATAGGTAAACGAAGGGTGACTCAAGTGAGGTCACCCACCCATTCTGCGAACATTCGGTTGTGAAGATTGGTCGGCAGCTCCTGTGAGGGCACGCTTGCTTGACTTGGGCAAGGAAATCTTGGCTATCACACGAAGGTGTGATGAAGTTGTAAAATTGGCTAAGTATGAAACTTGGTGTTTCCAAGTATACTTGTAAAGCTTTGTAAAATTGAAGATTGTATAATATATTATTCAGGCAGACTCATTGTTCAGGGAGTTGCCCCTCCCTTTATACTGTGCAATTGTGTTCTCTTGTATAACTGCTGATGATAATGAATGTGTATGGGTGTTCATCAGTACAAAGGAAACATAATAATTACTTGGTTGCAGAACACAAATTAAGTAGGATAAGTGGTTAGGCGTAGTCCACGAACATAAGTATTGGTGAAAAGAAAGTGTTCGGTGGTGTCGCACCTCACCAAGACCGGTTGAAAAACTATTGTCGGCATGGGTGGCGTGACAACTGGTATTAGAGCTAGTCTGAATACTTGGAGGAGTCTTGCAAGAAGCTGAAGGTTGAAGCTTGGAAGTTGGTGACAGTGAAGTAGGTACTTGCAAGTGAAGGAAGTTGTTTCACATACAAGTGAAACAAGGGCTGGTTCAAGATTGCAGGCATCTTGGTGAAGTTGTTGGATGGTGGAAACTAGATCACAAAGAAGGAAATTGTTAGCAATGGCAGGTGAATCTCAGGTTGGGTCTAGTCATGGTGGGAAGGATGCTACTATGGCATTGAAAATGTGTTAGAAAGAATGGAGGACTTAGAGGCTTACTGGACTAAAAAGATGGACTTGGTAAAGAGAGATCAAGAGGCCAATTCGAAGATGAGGAAAGAGCTTGATGAACTCCAGACTAAACGCGAGTACATTGATCTTTTGTATACACAACTTGAAGTGAAGGTCAAGGAGATTGAAGAGGTAAGAGATGAAGGCTTGGTAGAGATTGTGGACTTACAGAAATCTGTTGATGAAGCCAGAGATGAGATCGCAGTGTTGAAGAGGGCCATGAGGCATAACTCAAGTGGAGGAGCGCCTCATGTGAAATTCAAAGAACCAGAATCTTATGATGGTGTAAGGAGTACGAAGACTCTTGGCAACTTTCTATGGGACATGGAGTAATACTTGGAACGATGAGGTCTATCTGATGATGAGATGAAAGTGAAGGTAGTTGCTCAGTTCTTGACGAAGAACGCTAAGATGTGGTGGCGAAGGAGGATGGATCAGATTGCCAATGGTAATGCTAGTGACATTACTTCATGGGATGAGATGAAGAAAGCTTTGCAGACCCATTTCAGTCCTCAGGATGAAATGTGGGAAGCAAGGATGAAGATAAAGCTCATAAAGTAGACAGAGAACCTACAAGTATATCAGCGGGAGTTTGCAAGTGTGGTTTTGGAACTTCCTGACATGGTGGAGAGGGACAAGGTGTTCAACATCATTATTGGATTCAAGCCTTGGGCACACAATGAAGTGAAGAGGCAAAAGATTAAAACACTTGAGGAAACTTTTTCTGTTGTGGACAGGTTGGTGGAGCATTATGATGAGACTTCTGATGATATGAATAAGAAGTCCAATCAGCCAAAAGATAAGAAGAAGGATGATGCTTCGAAATCGGATGATAAGTCAAAGACGAAGAAAGCCTTGACGTGTTGGATATGTGTTGAACCACATACGGTGAAGAATTTTCCTTCTACACTGAAAGTGGCTGCTATTGCACAATCTAATGCGAAGAATGAAGAAGCTTCTGTGGAGATGATGCAGATACTTGGTGTTGATGCTGCTATGGAGGTGATCTCTCAGAGGGATCCTAAGAGGAACAGTTTGTAGTATGTTCAGATGAAGGTTGGGGGTGCTGATATACTCACTATGGTGAATAGTGGGGCTACTCACAACTTCATGAGAAAAGATACTATGAGAAGAATTGGATTGAAATTTGTACCGGTGAAGGCACAAATGAAGACAATGAATTCTCCTCCTGATTGTGTTCTTGGTGTAGCTGAAAAGGTAGACACAACACTAGGTGAGTGGACAAGGAAGGTCGACTTCACTATAGTGTGGATAGATGACTATGAAGTTGTGTTGGGAATGGAATTCTTGAAACAATTAAATGCTATGATTGTTCCACATTTGAAGAGGCTGTACATTTACAATGGAAAGGAAGATGTACCCATTGGTGTTCCAACCATTGGAGAGACAAAGCCTGATTGTAAGTTGTTAGTGATGCAAATGGAGGATGAGAAGCGAATGGAAGATATGAGTAAGTGGCTGTCTATGGTTGACACAAAGCTTACTGAGCAGTCATTGGTCATTAGGACACTTTCTAATAGTATCTTGGATTTGTCAAGAAGGCTAGAAATGGTTGAGGATGATGATGATGATGATGATGAGGCATATGTGAGGCCAAATGTCCGAGAGGAGGATCCGGTCACTTATCTAGAGAGGATGGAGATAGGCAATCCTGACAGATGGATTGAGATTATTAGTGAGGGAGAGACTTTAGGCTCCACTCCCTCCACATCTTCTTAGATGAGAAAGTAGATGGGGCTCATTGTTAGCTGCTCATGGCAGCGAGTCCTTAAAACAGGTTGAGCAAGGCATGGCAGATGTTGCAGCGCTGGCTTGGCATCAAGCATCATGACATGTTGTAGATGGGATGGAGTTTCCATGGACCTGAGCATGGGTGAGATTCTTGGTGAGTCAAGGATGTGGCAAACTCCGAGATAGATTGGTAAAGGCAAGGCATAAGGATGTTCACTCTCATGGCTTGAGCATGACAGTTGGATTAGCTACCCAACTAGTTCAAACATCGGGTCCGGAAGTGCATGGAGAGATGT
This sequence comes from Pinus taeda, assembly GCA_000404065.3. Taxonomy (NCBI): domain Eukaryota; kingdom Viridiplantae; phylum Streptophyta; class Pinopsida; order Pinales; family Pinaceae; genus Pinus; species Pinus taeda. The sequence goes on along the minus strand of APFE030459545.1, from coordinate 21,955 downwards.
TGGCATTAGGCAAGAAAGGAGGACAATTCACAGGATGGGACGACACATGACGGAGATGGAAGTTCTACATATGTTGCAGGGATGTTTGTAGTATGTGGAGGAGTTGACATCATGGACCAAGGATGAGACAATTGTTGATGTTGATCTTGGTGGATGGCTACCAGGATGGTATCTTGTTGAGGACGACAACGATTTCAGGTGGAGGAGAATGTAAGGACCTGTAGTACCTAGGCACGCCCACCCGATGTGTGACCAAGTTCGGCAATGAACGAAGGTTGGAGAAAGTGAGAAGTGCGAGTCCTTGACAAGTGTGCAAAGGATATGTTAAAATAACGAATGGAGGAGGACGAGCGAAGAGTTTATAGGCATGGGGAGCGAAGTCTCAACCCATGGGTCGACCTCATGTATTATAGTGGAAATGCATTGAAGTGTTGGCTGGCCAACACAAATGCAAGATACCAAACGATATGTGAGGGCATTGGCAAGTCGACTTGGGCAGGCAAGACTTGCCCAACGCACCATATATAAAACATGCGATGAAGTTTCATTTGGACAACAAGAAGCAAGTCGCTCAAGTCTTCTATGGAGAAGTGTGAAGTAAAGGGCCGCAGCAAGAAGAGAAAGGCACAGGTCATATGCGCCCAACTCTTGGGTAGCTCATTTAGGCAGCACGAGTCTTGAGTCAAGGTGAGAGGTGACGGCACACAGGTGAAGGTGCCAGGCGACCAATTGACACGGGTTCTTGGGTAGCTCGGGCGAGCACCTGCCCATCATGTGAAGGCAAATGCAGAGGTGGAAGAGAGGTGACTCGAGTGTGGTCGCCCACCCACCGTGCGGAGGTAAACGAAGGGTGACTCAGGTGAGGTTGCCCGCCCATCGTGCGAAGGTTCAGTTTTGAAGCTTGGTTGGCAGCTCGTGTGAGGGCGCGCCCACCCAACTTGGGCAAGGAAATCTTGGCTATCACACTGAGGTGTGATGCAGTTGTAAAATTGGCTAAGTATGAAACTTGGTGTTTCCATGTATACTTGTAAAGCTTTGTAAAATTCAAGATTGTATAATATATTATTCGGGCAGACTCATTGTTCAGGGAGTTGCCCCTCCCTTTATACTATGCAATTGTGTTCTCTTGTATAATTGCTGATGATAATGAATGTGTATGGGTGTTCATGGGTATAAAGGAAACATAATAATTACTTGGTTGCGAAACACAAACTAAGTAGGATAAGTGGTTAGGCATAGTCCAGGAACATAAGTATTGGTGAAAAGAAAGTGTTCAGTGGTGCCGCACCTCGCCAAGAGCAGTTGAAAGACTACTACATGCAATCCCTGAGTGACTTTGATGACTTAGACGCCCCTGAATCATGGCCTCTCAACCACAGGGTAAGAGTGGTTTTTAGGATTCACCCACTTATCAACAAAAAAAAAGATGGCTAGTAAACTCTCATAGATATCAAAAGATTGACTTCATTATGCACCTCACATTGCCAAAATTTAAAAAGCATTAGAACTATTATTATTATTATTATTATTATTATTATTATTATTATTAAAGGAATGAATATATAAGTTAAACATGTATAAGATTCCTAATGAGGGGATTCATCCCCACTTTATTAAGGAGGCCCTTACCTTATAAATATATTTTGTTATAATACCATAGACCAACACTATGGCTTAGTAATACCACATGTCCAAAAAACTATAACTCTTGTTTATATGGTAGATGTACATATAACGTTTTTTTATTTATTCAATTTAATTAAGAAGACATAACTACTTTTGAGGTAAATGTTAACCTTTCAACTATGACTACTACTGAGAATATTCTAGAATATTTTGCGGAGGCTAAATCCGTATAGTCCATCTAATAATTATTGATAGCTAAATTAATTCCAAAATAGACACTTTTCTAGTATGATTGGGAATTCAATTCCATGGGATATTCTAGAATATTTTTAGTAGTAGTCACGTGTCAAAGTTTGATATTTTACTCAAAAGTAGTTATTCCCTTTCTACACTTTTCATTAAATTAATTAAATTGATTAAGTTGATTGGTGTCTCATCAGAGTCTCACTCCAATTCCAATGGTTTCCAAATCTCTCAGTGCTAGGTTGAACTATGTCCTCGGTCGAGCTATGAGTTCCTAATATATGTGGCTTGTAGTTGTTGCATATATCTAGGGAGGTTGTTAGTTCCCCATCAAAAGTTACATTGAAAAAGAAATTACTAGTACACCCATATAAATTAAATGCTTGGTTAATTGGCCCACATGATTGCAATAAAATAGATTATCTCCATGGTTAAATGGGATTAATTTCGATGATTAAAAATATTGTTACATGTTTTTTTTCTTTTAATGTATATATGTATTTAAATTATATTAGATTTATTTTTATTTTGTTTGAAGCATAGAGGATTTGATATTGAATCATATTATTTTGGAGTATAACTTCATACAAAGGGATCACCAATTTTCTCACTATATATTAATTCTTTTTGATAATAATAATAAATTCAAAAAATAAATAATTATAACCTCACCTAAATGAAAATATATAACCAAACCTTATATGATTATATAAACAAATGTTGTAATTCCTTATTTCTAAAATAATAATAACAATAATTATATTATTATTATTAATTAGAAAAAATTAATAATTTTAATTATTAATTAATTGAGATTTATTATTTTGAAAATGTATCATCAAATAAGTATTTTTATGTTTATCATCTATCGATAAATACGTACAAACATTTCCCACCCATCTAATTATATAACTATCTAACTATCTAAGTGTTAGTTAAATTAAAAATCCACAAATCTTACGAAAAAACAAACTTAGGCTAATTAATACAACACCTAATCAAAATATTTCTTTTGATATGATTAAATATCACATAATAAAAATCACAAATTAAATTGTAAAAAATGCATGCGCTTGTGCGTTGAATTGGTTGAAATGAGAGGAAACGAAAGGTGGAATACTAAAGAAAATGTAGGAGGAACATATGAACAACCAGGAGCTTCTCACTGTTCTCACAAATGGGATAAGCAGAGTCAAATTAATATAAATATGATTGAGAGGGAAAACGAAAGCGCTGATGTAACGCCTGCCGTTCTAGCGACGGGCGCGCGCACCCCTCACCTACGCGAAATGACTAAGTGTGGAGAAAACTGCACCGTTTATACACAGGTCAAGTCGCGAATGAGTGTGGGCGAGCCGACATGATGTAGGGGCTTCGCACACGACTTGAGGGGGTCGGCGTGTGGGTGTGAACGGTGAAGGTTGGTAGGTCGGCCAAGTGTTGGACGCGCCCACGGATGGATATAAACTTGGAGAACGTTTGGATGGATTAGCATCGAAGTTCGATCATCGCTCTTCATCGCTCTTACATAGAGGAGAAGTATGAAGAGGAGGATGCACTACCGCAGATTGGCATGGTAATGCGCCCGCCGGTCGGGCGAGGCGACACAGGCAGCAACAACGCAGTGGGTTGGTGACTTACACGCCGGGTAGTAGCGCACAACGCGAGGGCGCGGGTAACCACCCGCGGGGTGCACACGGGCGAGGGTGTGGGCGACCCGCCGGGTGAACGCACACGGGCGAGGGCATGGGTGACCCGCTGTAATGCCCTGGAGACTGGACGCTCCGCGCACGATGGGCGACCCTCCTACCCGACGACCGTTCAAACGAAACGACGACCGGGACCGAACGACAGTTCGGGCAGCAGCATAACCGGGACAGTTTGGACAACGACGGAGGCGGAGTTCGAACGTTCACACATAAGTCCGTGAACGAACAGGTCGACAGCTACGCATAAGCCAGGACAGTTCAGGGCAACACGGAAAACACAACACAAACGAAACGGTGCGCAGAAACGGGTTCGTTCAACTATGAACAGGCAGCGACAATGCATGGGCAGTGGAGCGACATGTTTTAAAGGACGAGCACGCGAGAATAAAGCACGGACCATGTGAGTTTATATGAGGCGTTGGTCGGCTTTGTTAAACAAAGGCCGACCCGCCACATTAAACGAATCGATGGGTTGAACGATGAAAGCACACGTCGGCTGGGCGCAAGGCGGGTGTTTAACCAATGAAACGGGGGTCGGCTTCACCACCGACACCCCCTCTCCAAATGCGACAAAGAACCGTATATATAACACGAACTTGAGGTCGATTGGAGGCATCAAGGATTCGACTTTGATCATTCGATTATCTCTCCTCTACTCACGAGCTCAATGTAGTGAGCTGTGGTACGAAGAAGTGGACGGAGGTCGGACGAAGACGAGCAAACAAACCAGGGTGTATGCTGGACTTGCGAGGTAGCACAACAGTGCGCCATCGTGCAAACAGGGGTCAGCTTTTGACATAGGTTCGGGCGAAAACCACAGTGCAGCGAGGGCCGCGGGCATCGCTGCCACTTAACACAGAATTCGGACTTATAATTACACCGGTCTTGGCATAACACAGTCGGTGTTTAAATTGTAATCGGGTTCTATTATTAGGCAGGCCGTGGAGGTTAGTACATGGGCCTTGTTCTCATTTCTATCATCGTGCAGCTATGGTTGGTGCTGACGCACGTATTGTAAACAAAGAATTATAACCGGTTAATGAAAAGACTTTGCGGGCAGTTCGGGTGAGCTGCACCGCCCATATAATTGGTGTTCTGGTTTTAATGTGCGTTGTTATTTATATGGTGAACAGTTTATTATTCGGTTGATGAATGTTTAATATACACTTGGTAATTTATAAGAGAACGTAGTTATAATTAAAGATTGATGTTGGATTATAAGATTACAAGTGTTGTTTAAAGAAGTGGTTATAAGTTAATGTTCGTGCAACGATAGTGAAACGAACGTTTGGTAAGGCGCAGTCTGTAGGATAAACGAAAAGTTTGCCCGGCAGTGCCGCACGGCTCCCGACGAAAATATATATAAGAGGGCGGGGGCGTGACAGTTGGTATCAGAGCCAGGTTGGCTGGTCGACGAAAGCTGATACACAACTTGACAGTTGGTATCAGAGCCAGGTTGGTTGGCTGGTTGATGGAAGCAGGTATACATCTACACTTCGGGACAGATGGTATCGGTGATGGACAGGTTGAACCATGAAGCTCAGCTGGGGACGGTTGAACTTGGTGGAAGCTTGGATACCCAAGCGGAAACGAAGAGACAGTTCGACAGTGGCAAGATGGAGTATGGGATCCATGATGTGGTCGAAAGGTCTGAGTACTTGAACTGGGACAAGGTGCAGCCGGAACTCGATCAAATTCGGGAACGATGTTCAGAACTCCGAAAAGAGCTGAACGAACTCAAGGGCCAGTGCGAGTGTAGGCTCGATCAGGTTGGCAGAAACGTCCGCTTGAACGACTTAAGTCTCCAAGAAGTCTTCAACGAAAGGGCTCGGTTAAGGGAGAAACGGTCCATGGCGGAGATAGAAGTCAAACGGGTCGAGGAAGAAATAAGGAGGAGACTCCTTGGTAAAAAGGTAGTCATAATCAGGCAGGAGGAGATTGACTACATAAGCAAGCTTGGAGCAGAATGTCGGGAAGACATGCGAAACTCTAAGGACTTGATAGGTGAACGGAACTCAGTGGGCGGGAAGTTTGAAGCAAAACAGGCCAGACCGGAACGAGGCAGAATTAAGCCTTTGACATGTTGGCTTTGGGGAGGACCACATACAGTCAAAAGGTGTCACTTAAAACCAAAGGGACTGGTTGGAAATGAAGATGGGACAGAAGCTGTGTGTCCTTGTTCGGGACCGGAACGTCAACCCGGTACTAGTACAAGGCTAGACACATAGAGGAAAGAATCTGTTGAAGACAAGGTCAGAAGAATCGAAGCTATGTGCCCTCGTTCGAGGCCGGAACCTCAACCCGGCACTAGCACGAGGCCAGACACATGGAGAGAGACTCGGGAAGATTACCTTCGGCAGGTGGAAATGGCAGGCTCAGACAGATGGGCGGATTTGGTGGATAAGGGAGAGCCACCTGGCTCACTCCCTTGGCAGTCCTTTTAGATAAAACAAAGGACCGGGGCTCATTGTTGGCTGCTCAAGGCAGTGAGCCCGTGATGATACTTGGGCAGGCCGATGATCTCAACGGGCGCATGAAATGGGGGTTCCCATGAAACGACGGAGGGATCATGAAACGAGTATCTATACTCGGACAACACATCCATTCATGGTGGACTTGGAAGTTTGAAGTGTCGGGGAGCCGAGTCGATGTCTATTTCCGACTTGATGTAGTATAGGATGCATACTCCTGCAACGTGCACAGGATCATGAAACAGGAGGGTGACTTGACATGGAGGGCCGAAGAGGACACGGTGGTATGGAGGTTGTCGGGACGACAATGGAATAAGGTGGGGGAGGATGTAACGCCCTGGAGACCGGACGCTCCGCGCACGGTGGGCGACCCTCCTACCCGACGACTGTTCAAATGAAACGACGACCGGGACCGAACGACAGTTCGGGCAGCAGCATAACCGGGACAGTTTGGACAACGACGGAGGCGGAGTTCGAACGTTCACACATAAGTCCATGAACGAACAGGTCGACATCTACGCATAAGCCAGGACAGTTCGGGGCAACACGGCAAACACAACACAAACGAAATGGTGCGCAGAAACGGGTTCGTTCAACTATGAACAGGCAGCGACAATGCATGGGCAGTGGAGCGACATGTTTTAAAGGACGAGCACGCGAGAATAAAGCACGGACCATGTGAGTTTATATGAGGCATTGGTCGGCTTTGTTAAACAAACGCCGACCCGCCACATTAAACGAATCGATGGGTTGAACGATGAAAGCACACGTCGGCTGGGCGCAAGGCGGGTGTTTAACCAATGAAACGGGGGTTGGCTTCACCACCAACACCCCCTCTCCAAATGCGACAAAGAACCGTACATATAACACGGACTTGAGGTTGATTGGAGGCATCAAGGATTCGACTTTGATCATTCGATTATCTCTCCTCTACTCACGAGCTCAATGTAGTGAGCTGTGGTACGAAGGAGTGGACGGAGGTCGGACGAAGACAAGCAAACGGACCAGGGTGTACGCTGGACTTGAGAGGTAGCACAACAGTGCGCCATCGTGCAAACAGGGGTCGGCTTTTGACACAGGTTCGGGCGAAAACCACAGTGCAGCGAGGGCCGCGGGCATCGCTGCCACTTAACACAGAATTCGGACTTATAATTACGCCGGTCTTGGCATAACACAGTCGGTGTTTAAATTGTAATCGGGTTCTATTATTAGGCAGGCCGTGGAGGTTAGTACACGGGCCTTGTCCTCATTTCTATCATCGTGCAGCTATGGTTGGTGCCGGCGCACGTATTGTAAACAAAGAATTATAACCGGTTAATGAAAAGACTTTGCGGGCAGTTCGGGTGAGCTGCACCGCCCATATAATTGGTGTTCTGGTTTTAATGTGCGCTGTTATTTATATGGTGAACAGTTTATTATTCGGTTGATGAATGTTTAATATAAACTTGGTAATTTATAAGAGAACGTAGTTATAATTAAAGATTGCTATTGGATTATAAGATTACAAGTGTTGTTTAAAGAAGTGGTTATAAGTTAATGTTCGTGCAACGACGAAAATATATATAAGAGGGCGGGGGCGTGACACCCGCCCACCCACAGGTGGAGGTAAATGCGGTTGTGTGGGCGCCAAGACATGGGTTGTGGATCGTGCGGGTGTTTGGGCAAACATTGTTATTGTATATTTGGTTAAGGTGGAGGTACGACCACCGTGCAGGTGTGCATGGGCGGGCGCCCGCCTTGCGTTATAATGCTTGTGGAGCGACGCTCCTGGCCATTGTAATCAAAACTTGATATATAATAAAAAGATGTTATCTCTTGCATATTCTTAATGTTCTGGTTATCATTTATCATGCTGTTATAATGGATTCTGCACATTATAATCTAAATTGAAGTTTTTATACATGAACGAAGACGTAGTTAGTAAAGTAACATAACTATAGAAACTGTTGGTTACTGTTGGTGTACATGCACTTAGACTAACTGTGTTAAGTGTACATGCATCTAGATTAGCTCAGTTAACTTATTGCTTGCATGTACAAGCTTTAGTTAGCTTTAGTTATTGCATGCACAACTAAGCTTAACTTAGTTGCTTTTATGTATATATTCTAAACCAATATGGTAGAATAGATGGATTTCATTCTTTTCTCAATTCTTGCTTGCTTCCTTCCTTCTCTTGCAAGCTTGTTTATTGTTTTGCAAATCTAGATCACTGTTTCTCAAAATCTTACATGGTATCAGAGCACAGAGATTTGTAATCAGTGCACAAGCAATTTTATTTGCAGGTTGAAAAGATTGAAGCAACAACAAAGAATGGAGTCTCAATTGGAGTTTCCAAAATCGGCAATTCTCACTCCATATAAATATTTCGAATGGAAGCCAAAG